>PVLA01007370.1:0-106399 GCA_004027455.1 Hydrochoerus hydrochaeris | reverse complement strand
GGCGTCCTCATCCCTGGCTGTTGGGTCCCGATCAGGGGCATGGCCCAGCCCAAGCAGATCCCACCAATCCACTTTGGGCCAGGAGCCCCTGACTGAAGCCACTTAAGTTGTTGTTTCAAGCATGTCCTGCTCAACTCCAATATGTCGTCTAGCCGGTGACCGTGCTCTGGGGAACCCAGTTCTCAGCACTCACCAAAGTCCGTGCAGCTCGGTGCACCAGTTCCACTCCCTGTTGCAGCACCTCCTCCCACCAAAGGGTCTCAGGCTCTCCAACCCCTGCTCTCAGCAGGGCCGCAACCTCAGCTTGATCATGTGTCTCTGGACTCTTAAGACACGCCCAGTACAGCGATAGGAGTGTGCCCAGTTCCAGCCCTCCATCCACACTTCTTATTTTTAAATTTTTTTTTTCTTTTTCTCAGTTTCTTCCTGAGTTGTGAGAGTTGCACTCCTTTCATCTGGTCTTCTCCATGGTGTTAAATTCTATCATCTGAGTTGTTTTTCTCAGGCTCTCTGTTGTGCTACCTATCAATCGGCCATCTTTTTTCAAGAATCTTGTAAATAAAATTCTTATATCTACCTCATGAAATACAAATATTAACCAGTAGCTTGAAAAGAAATGGTGTAATTGTATCTTTCCCCATAATTTTTCATTGCCATGTTAGAAATTTGTTACCGTCAACAAATATTTAAAAATATTATCCATCTTTTCCAGATGTTCTCATTGAGAGGTTTCCTCTGAATTACCTAGTCAGTCTTTCACTGCTATAGAGCTTTTATATCTTTTCAGGCATATTAGTAGTCCTACCCTGTTCTGAGGTATGGAATGTGATTTAATGCTTTCATGTGGATCTCAAAGTAATACTATTTCAAAGCGTATTTCTAGGAGAAAATGTTGTCTACACTTAGCCATAGTTAAGTTGTAGTTACCTCAGAGAACCCTCCTCCTCACATGCACACAGACATAGAAATACACAAAGCAATGAAGTTATAGCCATATTCAATAAATCATATCTACAGGAAACCTGCATTTGCTGCCTAGGGCTGCTGTAGGCATCAGCCTTTGTCAGGAAGATTGCTTAGCAAATGGGACCAGTGCCAAACAATGCTCAGGAATTGGGTTGCAGAATCATATGATGACTGGGTCTGTTCATTGCCAGCATCTGATATGATTCTGAGATCTTTAGTAGTAGTGGTGAGGAGAAAGATATGGGAAGGACCAGGGACAAATACAGACAGTGAGAGGGCATACTGACACTTCATTCTGGAAACATTAGGGTGCAAACTGAAATTCAGTGCAGTGGAGTTAGAAGAGTTCATTTGTAGCTTAAAAGCTGTTAACTGTCTTTGATTATCCTTTGCTATATCAGACAATTAGCATAGTTTTTGGCAGTTGACTTGCTAAACTGACTAGAGTGGAGTTGTGCCCATTTGGAGTGTTTCCTGAAACATACCTAAACAAGGTCAACCACAGAATGGTGGCATGTGAAAACATTTTCTCTATGATGAGAATCAAGAAAATCTTCTTTCTGTGTTGGGCAATCTTTGTAGTATTTTTTGGTAACTTAGGATATGAATTGTTAGTCTAGCAGATGCTTCAAAAATTCTTTAAATCCCAAGAAATTATAAAATATTATGCTGTGCACATTTTTTCTGGGAAAATGCCCCCACACATTTCAGAGAAGTCCATGACTATTTCTCCTAAAACAACTGAAAGTTAACTGGAAAATTCCCCAAATATGTGGATTATACACCACACTTTTAAAAGACCCATGTGGTAAAAAAGATTTTTTTTTAATAGAAGACTTTACCAAGATGTAAATTGCATGTAATAAAGTTCACACATTTGAAAACAATTTTAATTATGTTGAAGTACACCTCATATAAAATTTACCTTTTATCCCGGTATGGTGGTGTGCTTTTATGGTTCCAGCTACTTGGGAATCTGAAATGTAAGAATCGCTTGAGCTGAGAACTAGGCGACAAGTCTGTCTCAAAAAAAATTACCACATTAACCATTTTAATTGTAGTTTAATAATGTTCAATTTATTCAGATTGTTATGCAATAAAATATTTCTGTCTTGCTAAACTGTAAAGCAGATTCATTGTTCACTGGTTATGAACTTGTCTGAGTTCAATGAAATGGAAGGTATTAAAATACAAGAAGCTACATAAATTGGGTTTATTACATACAGATAGGTAGCAAGAGACAACAGAAGTTAAGAATTCACTTCAAAGCAATGCTCCAAGGCTCAGAAAGATGCTACTGCCTTGAGCAGGTGGAGTCTCAACTGAATGTGCCTCACTTGCACTGTAGATGAGGGACTCTGAAATGGTTATGTCTTTCAGGATCATTTGCAAAGAGGGAAAGCTTTAAAAATATTTCAAATGAAATTAAAATGAAGATACAGCATACCGTCATTTGTAGGATTTGGCTAATTCATTGTACTTCAGAACATTAAATGCATGTATTAGAGTGTCACCATTCAGTTGAGTCCTTTTGCGTGATTCAGAAAGAAATCATGAATCAGCAAATTGCACCCCCCTTGATGTTCAGGTTTTGCTTGCCAGTGGCTCTCAGCCCTTACTGTGACATCTCTTAGTATTGTGGCTCTTGGCAGCTTCTGGCCACCCCATCAGCTCCTCAGCAGCTGAGGCTTGTAGTCCTCTTGGTAGCTTTCTGAAAGTCTTCCAGCAACTTCCACTGCCTCCTTAAGGCTTTCCATGGATTACTACACATGTACACCATTGGTTTTTGGAACTCATGGTGGCTAATAGCCCCTAGTTCTAACAGCTACTGGTGCAACCTACTCATCCCATTCTACTGGAAATAAAGAATCATAAATTCTGGAGCAAAGTTTAATTGGGACCTATACTGTACCTCAAGGGGATAGTGCTCAGGACAGAGCCCTATTGACTGACCCTGTGTTATGAGGGAGTACTCCTTATATAGAGCAGAACTGCCTAGCATGTGCATAGTTCTATACAGTTTAAAGAGCAGGTGGGAAAGGAAAACATTCTCTGAGCATTTGAAATTGGTGCCAATATGTCCATTTACAAAAGTCATACTGCACTCATCAGAATGTCTCCCGGCCTAGCATTGGCTAGTCCTCTAGTTTCCCAATAATGGAAAGCAAGTTAGATCAAGATGAGGGAAGAATATCAAAAAGCAGTCCTAAAAAAAGAGAGCTTATACTTTAGAAATAAGGGAAGGAGACAGAAAATTTCAAAAGGTTTAACTTGTGGCTGTTGAATCAGTGAAAGGCCAAGCAGCAAATTTCAAAAGGTTTAACCTATAGCCATTGAATCAATGAAAGGCCAAGCAGCTGAGCATTTCTTACAGAGCTGTAATAATAAGCCACCTTTGAAAAAGATGTGTAACCACACAAAAACAGTGCTCACTCTCACACTAGTGAATGTCCACAGTGGTTAACTTCTTAAGTAGACTTTGCTTGAAACCAGAGAAGTGTGACATCCACTGTATGAAGATTTTCTTGAAAATATTTTCTGATGGTTTTAGCACCCAAGCAAATTAGTATTATTCACCAAGAAAATTTAGTTAGGTTATGTCCTAGGAAAATAAGCAATTGCTGTGTAAATCTAAGGATTTGTGCTTTATGTTAATTTACAGAAATGTGCCCTAAATCTGAAGATTTTAAGTGAGATACTTCCATTGTACTACAAACTATATTTAACATTAAAACATTTGATAATTTAATCTGAGATATCTGAACATATAATTTTATTCATGTGGGATACTTGACATGATAATGTATAATCATAATATTTTTATTTAAATCTCAGCCAAGTAATTTATGATGAAAGCATTGGATATATAAGCCAAAATGAGGATCATTTTATTTCTGTTTGTGTCACAGATTAGTTTATTGAATAGTGCCTTAAAGAAATTATTTTTCTTCAAATCCTGCTTTTGGGCAAGTAAAGAGTAACCAAACCATTTGCTCATTTTTTCTTAAGTTTCTCAGAAAGGAAAATTTTATCTTTCAATTTTTATAATAGATGAAATTATTTTGTATGATAGATTCAAAGTGTATTTAACAAGTATATAATTCTAACGATATTTTAGAAATTTTAAGGAATTCCAAAATGCTTTTTATTAGTGTTTTATACTTTTGATATAATATTTCATACTAACATTTTTACTTACTGGTCTGTTTGTGGGAACAAATTACTCAGACAAATCTCTCTTTTAAAAAGCAGTTAATATTACAACACGCCTTATTTCTTTGTTTTATAAATAGCACCTGCATGCATGTAACTTTTCTGTATTGTTCTCTTATGATACGTTTTTAATGGAGGAATATGTAAAGAAACAGTTTTAAAGCTCTTGGAATGTATTGCTTGGTAGGATCTACTGGCCTAGAAAACTCTTAGGTGAGTCAGAGACTACACCTGGGACCACTGGGCCTTGTGTCCAGAGTCCTGACAGGATGCCTATCAGGCATTTCTAGATTTCATCTCATGGCTCAAGTCTAAAGAGTTCTCTGGTCACTTCCTGGAGTGCTGTGTTGCGAGTCCTTAACAGCGTTGTGTTGGTTCCTGATGTCTTTCACATACATGGAAAGGAGCAACAATTTTGGGAGCCATGGATTTACCTTTCCTGCCTATCATTAAAAGAAGAGCAGTTGATAATACTTTGTCATTTCGTGTGTACTTTTTTTTTTTTGCTATGAATACTAAAATTGGGTAGAAAGCCTCTAATTAGATCAAAACATTTTATCTTACTAGGAACTATGCATTAAAAATTAATTTGGTAATTGTACAAAGGCTTACTGGAGTTTTTTTGTCTTTTTTTTTTTTTTTGACAGTCTTGCTGTGCAGTTCAGGGTGGCCTTGGACTCACTTTGTAACCCAGGTTTGTCTCAAATGTACAAATGATTCTCCTGCCTCAGCCTCCCAAGTGCTAGTATTATAGGAGTGTGCCATGATGCCTAGCTAAGATTTACTATTTTTTGAAAAATAAATATAGTTATAACTATAAAGGTTCATCAAAGCTTATTTCAAAATTTTTATTAAAAATTAATGATTTGACTGTAAAGATGTTTATTTTCATTTAGGAAAGAGATTAGTATGCATTTCACTTTGTTTTATTTAAATCTGTGAAATAAATTCTAACATTTTATGTATGCTTACAGAGAAGTAATTATGAGGAATTATGTAATTAGAAGGATTATGAATAATCCATGTAAAAAGGATTTATCCTGTAGTCTTGACATTGTCCTAACAATAATGGAAATAATAGATACATAGACCCTTAATTGTATTTGTATAATATCTGAAAAGTAACTTTCACTGTTGTAATTCATAACTAACTTACAATATATTATTATTCATTTCAGACATTTTTTGTAGTTCTGCAAATAAATTTCAATACATTTTCTGTCTAATAATTTAAAACTGTTATCTAACTCATCACTTGCCTTGCCAAGTTTATTTCTTTTACTTTTAATCTTCAGAGGTGATGATTAGAGAGATCTTGGTCATTTCATCAACAAGTTAATCATTTTATAGACCTATCTTCATACTAACTACATGATCTATTGTTTCAGGAATTCAGTCTCATCAGTTTCTAGCAGCAGATGTACAGAAATTAAATTGTTGAAAAGTATTTTGTTCAGATAAATTTACAAAGCAATAATATATTGTGTCATTTGTACAGGGGAATTGTTTTAATAATTATGAGTTTGTTTACTTCCTGGGTTGTCTTGTGTGAGTTTGTGTCAATGAGAGTGTGCATTCACGTAAATGAGCTATAACTCACATATGATTCTTTTAATTTTTCACATCTTTCCAGAGGGTATTGGAATGGTGTAGCATGATGTAGCATGATTCCTCTATATCTGTATTTTAGAATTTTAGAGAGCTCCTTTCCCCTGTCCTCCTCCTTTTCCTCCTCTCTCCTCCTCTCCCTCCCCCTCCATACCCCCATCCTTGACATCTTCCTACCTCACCCTCTAAAGTTCCTGGGGTAACAGGCATATACCACCACATCCAGTGCAGAATGCTGAATCTTCATTGCTTCTACTTTCCAGCCTCTAGTAGTTCCAGTTCTTTTCAGCCAAATTAACACAATTTTGTTCCTTTCATGTAAACTGGGCTTTGATGGAATAACTATTCTGACCCTTTAGTAATTCAGTAGATGTTGAATGAACTTCTTCTACTTGTGTGTGAACTAGTAAAAAGTGAATTTTTAAGAGCACAAATGCTAGAAATAGGAGACAATAAAAGTTACAGTGACACAAGGTGTTAGTGGAGGATTCTGAAATAAAGCACCTCCTATGTGCCAGCTGCTTTGTTATGTTGGCCTAATTGGAGCAGAACCCACTCTAAACTTAGATACCTTCACCCGTGTTTGATTCTGATTCCCAAATCTTAAATCTATGTCTGTAGTCCCAGCCAGTACTGAAACAAGTATAGGTGGGGAGGACACAAGGGATGGGTAAGTGAGTAGAAATAAGAATGAGCCAGAATTGTCTGGAGACACAGTTTACCCAGCCTCCTTTGCTGTAAGCTTTATTATTAGTTCTACGCTATTGCTGATGAAATTGAAGCTACAAGTCATTTGGCTAGCAAGTGGCAGAGACAAGTCTTTTTACACTTCTAAAATATGTTTAGTCTTTGTCTACTGCAGATTGCCGTTAACCAAGAATAGTGGGCAGAGCAAACTGAAAAACTCATTTTGTGCAATGCAGAATGGGTAGCAGTGAAAAGGAGCAAATGAAAAGGAGCAAATCTCTGAATGCTAGAAACATTTTGTTAAGTGAAGAGGCTTTATAGGCTGCCTTGCTTGATTGCTTGCTTGCTCACTCTCTTGCTCATCTGCTCCCTCATTTACTTATTTATTTATGGTATATTAGAGACAAGATTTCCCTATGTAGACTAGCCTGACCTTGAACTTACAGAAATCCCTGCCCCAGCCTCCCAAGTGCTGGAATTACAAGCATGTGCCACCACACCTGGCCTGCTTTACAGGCATATTAAAAAAATTATGTAAAGTTACAGAAATAGTGAAACTAATCATTGGGTGAAATCAGAGGGAACAAGTACACTGAGCTCAGCAGGTTATTTTGAGATACATCAAAGCTATAAAGGACAGAGGAATTGATACATAAAGCAGATATTTTAAAACATTATTTGGGACTCTAGGTTATCAGTATAGTGGAGTTTGTTGTACATTTCTTTTAACCTTTCTGTATATTTGAACATGTTCATAGTAAAAATCTTAGAAAAAGTCAATATTTAGTCAATATTTTATAAAAATACCTGTGAGAAAAAAAGTCTTAACTTTTCAGGAAGAAAAACATAATGACAGTGAGGCTGTCAGTAAAACTTTGCCTCTGGAATAATTTAAAAATGTTTTTGTCTGCTAGCTCTGATGCAGCACTGCTTAAAGTCAAGACTAGTTTATATTTCAGAATCCTCTCCAACCTTGTAAGTTCCGGATTCCTGTTTATTTCATTGTCATTTACAAAGCACTGGGACTTGAACATTTTTTTAATAATAGAACATGATGTATTAACTTGGTTTCCTTTTTTATCAAAGTACCTTGACCTGTTTATGAAGAGACTGCCATAGAGCTGTTATACCTAGATTTCAGTAAAATAATTGAATTTCATAACTTGTGGACATAATGGAAGTATACAGCTTGGACACCAATATATCTAAATAGATTTGCCAAGTGATTTACTCAATTTGTAATAGTCTTTATTAATGGTTGATTTTCATTATGGGAAAAACTATGTCTTCAGCTTTGTCTTACACAACATTTTCATCAATGTGGCTGATAAAAACATGAGATATATAAAACATGAGATATATATATATATATATATATATATATATATATATATATATATATAACAATCTACTTTGTGTCTGTGAATTTGCCTTTATTTTTTCTAGGTATTTCAGATAAATGTAATGATTTAATATATTGCCTGCCTTCTGTGACTGACTTATCTTTAGGGTAATGTTTTCACGATTGATTCATGATCCAGTGTGTGTCAACTTCATTTTTTTATTGCTAGTTAATGTTAAATGGATAGTCTATACTGATTTATCAGTTTATCAGTTGATGTTTAAATTGTTTCCATTTTTTTGGTTATAAGTAATGCGGCTATGAACATTTATGTGCACAGTTTTGTGTAAACATGTGTTTTTATTTCCTGTATATATAACCAGGAGTTGCATTGCTGAGTATTGTGGTCACCCTTTTTTACCTTTGACTGGTGACTATTTCCAAAGTGGCATTTCCTTTTTACATTGCCACTGGGAGGGTTCCTTTCCCTCACATCCAGGCCAACATTTGTCACCACTTATTGCTCTGATGATACCATCACTAAGATGGAGAAAGCGGCTTTTCCATACTTGTAAACTCCCAAATATGATCAATCCTTATTAATAAAACAATTTCCAGACTTTTCTCACAGTAAACTTGTTTCTTCATTAAATATGGAGCACATGAATTTAAGATAAAATTAATTCATATAGATAATATAAATTGAAATAAAATTTCTCATTTCTTTGTCAATTCTTCAAAATTTTTGAAACAACCAAGAAAGATTGGATTTTTAAAATTGTACAACTCAAACTCTTTTTTTCTTTTTTGAGACTAGCTCTTGATGTAGTACCCCAATTACCTTCAACCTCCTGAGTTCTTACAATCTGCCTGCCTCAACCTTCAGTAGCTGGTTCTATGGCCATGTGCCGGTGGCTCCTTTTAAATGCTCACTGCAGTGAGGTATATAGTCACTCCTCTCCCATCCATTGCCATAATATTGATGCCACTGGCTATTGCAGTTTAATCTCCAGAGTGTCCCACACACTAACACTGCACAGAGCCTATCATCTGCTTTCTCTTGGGAGTATAGAGCTTCCATTAGTATTAGCTCTCCACATTATAAGTTAAATCAGATTGATGGATTCCTTGAATATCTGACTTTTAACATGGTTTCACCACATAAAAATACAATTTTCTTTAAACCACTATTTTGGAACACAACTTCATTCAAGTTGGTAACTGTGTCCATGGGAAAAGTAAAAATAAATTGGAGTTATTTAACCTGAGATGAAAATGTCTTATCACCATCAGAAGTGTCAACTTTATTTTCTTCTTAACTGCAGTTTTTAATGCTTTTTACCATCCTGTTTCATACTGGTGGGAAATGAAAAAGTAGAGATAGAATCTAATTTTTAAAAATTATGTGTTTATTGAAAGAAAGTAAAAAACAGTATTTTTCTCAATTTCTGTGGCTTACTATAACAATGGGAAGGCTTTCTTAATTTTAATTCTTCCAAGTCATCAATTTTTCATGTTTGAGGTCTCTGTTCACATTTATGGAGTAAATTACAGCGTATTTTATATATCCTTACCAAGTTTAATTTACCTTTAATAATTGCTATAGAGGACTGAATTAGAATCAGATCAGTATGAATGATTAATGTGTATATTATTTTTCTTAAATGCAATCTATAAAAGATACAAATTAACTCAATAAAGCAATCCATGTTTTTACCCTAAAATTCATGCAGTTAGAAATAAAGGCTATGAATATAAAAACTTTAATATCAGTTCTAGTGATCATCTATGCATTGTATAATCTTGGGCAATTTCCTTTTTTCAAAAACAAAACTTACCTAAAAAGTAATATCCTCTTTCTACCATTCATTTCATTGGAGTATTGGGAGGGCTGCCAAATATACACAAGACTTAGGTTTATTTTTCCCCTCCTCTTTTCCTTTATTTAGCAGCTTATTTCTGAGTTTCTGAGTAGAAATCTATTGGCAATTGCCAGAAAGTATTCCTTAGTGTTTCTGTGCTTGTATATCACAATAACAGCACATACTGGGCATTTGGGTTACACCTGTCTCAAGGGCTCATCAACCGTGAAGTATTAAGAGACTTGTTTTTACTGTACAAGATTGATTTGCTTCTATATTGATGGCAATATCTCTGCAGAGATTCCTTTTACCTTAAGTCCAAAACTTTAACTTGATCTCAGTATTTCCAATTAACATTATATTTTTCAAGTGAGTATGAAATATCTCCCCAGTTAAAGGAAAAATATACAGTATCATTTTGGTAATATCTTACTGTGTTGAATTCTTACAGCTGTCCACACAAGGAGATGCAAGTCAGGTGATTGGGCCTCTTACTGAAGGGCAGAAAAGAAATGTGGCAGTAGTGAATTCATTGTATAAGTTGCACCAGTCAATAACAAAGGTAACTTTATTTTGCTTTTATTAGTTTCTTTTGATTTAATTTCAGCTTCTTCCTTCTTGCCACAATTGTTTTTTGAAAAGAATACTATGCAAATGTCATGATTGTAAAATAAGCTGAAAAATTAACTCTTTTTCAGCAGTCTTTGATCCTGATCTTTATTATTTCTGTGCTTTTTGTTTTTATATTTGGCTTAAAACACATAAACTATAGAACCTTAAGTTAAATTGAAGGTGCAAATTATTGAAGGATGAATAGACATGGTTTGTACTTATTGAAAACTGTAATTTGATCTTGCATGGGTATTAAGTTATAGCAAAGCTAATGACAGAATAAGAACTGTCAGATGTTGCAACATGTCAGAAAGTCCTACTAGAGTTCAAAAAAAGGCAAGGGGAAGCTTTATTAAAAACAACAAATTTTTATAGCATCATCATTAATGATTATTTGCAAATAGACAGTATACTTTTCTTTTTTGTTACTTTTCTACTAAAGCACTTAAAAGAAATGCCTAAACCTTAACTTGTTTGCCTCCATATGCAGCCACCCCTGGGTATCTGTGGGGCATTGATTCTAGGGCTCCTTCCCATTTTCCATGGATACCAGAATCTATGGATGCTCAATACCTTATCTAAAGTGGCATAGCATTTGCATGTATTCTCCAACAAATATACATCCTCCTATGTATGGTATCTCTAGATTATAATACCCAGTACAGTGTGAACACTATGTAAATAGTTATACAATATGATTTAGGGAATCTTGACAAAAATAAGTTCTGCACTTGTTGTGTACAAAGGTAGTTTTTTGTTTTTGTTTTTCTGTGGCACTGGGGATTGGACCCAGGGCCCTTATGAATGCTACATCCCTAACCCCCGATGCAGTTGTTCTTTTAAAATTCCTTAATATTTTCAATCCATGTTTGGTTCAACCTATGAATGCAGAATCCAGCTACTGGAGGCCAACTCTTAATATCATTAAGCTGAGCAATATTTTTCATTACTAGAAAAACAGCACTTTCAGCTTCATCCATGACTTTCAAGTAACTCATGTTTATTCTCTGTAAATCATTTTCAAAATATTTAGCAAGTGAAAGATAAATATTTAGAAGACTAGAAGGAAGATAAAGATTAGCTAACGTTCTTACAAATTTTACCTATAAGATGAGCTTATTAAAATGACTGTATTTTAAAATAGTTATGTAACTATTAAACATTTATTTAAATTTTTTATCAAATTCTTTTATCAGCTAGGGATTTCTAAAGAAATATGTATGTCACACACTAAACAAAATACATTTTAAAGAGTTACTAGCAAGTAGATCTCAGAAAAGTAAAATTATCAAAAAAAAATTTGATGATGTATATCCTATTTATTTTTGTTATTACTCTAAAGCACCACAGGCAGTGAAAGATTGTTCTGTGAGCCTGATTTACATATCTTTATTGATATTTTTATGTTGATTTTTAAAAATGCAAATATCTGGCAGTTGTATTTTCAAGACCTTGCTTAAGTGAGAGCCTAAAGAAAAGTGAATATTTTTATTGATTGATTGATTGATTGTCTTTTTGAGACAGGGTCTCACTATGTAGTTCAGGCTGGCCTTGAGCTCACTCTGTAGCACAGGCTGGTCTTGAACTTGCAACAAACTCCCTGCCTTAGCCTCCCAAGTGCTAGAATTACAGTCATGTGCCATCACACCTAGCGAAAAGTGAATATTTTAAAAGGAATAAGTAAATATGGCTTTATTCTGACCTTTTTTAACCTTATAGTTAAAACCTATCTGAACTGAATAAAAGAAAAGTAGCTGTTAGAATTCTTACAGTTTCAATTATAGACCTTGTTTAATGACCAAATTACAGTCCTGTGACTAGAGTGTTAATTTAATTGGTCACTAAATGAGTAATTGCATATAGTGTGTGCATTACAATATTCAGGACAAAGAAATGGTCAAAGGACTTCACTTTTATTTGCATAACTCTTACATGCAGTGCTGTAATGTATAGCAGAACACAGAACTGTAGTACTGTACTGTACTATACAGTACAAGCAGCAAAAATTACAGTACTGTATAAACAAGGTATATTGCACAAAAAAAGACATTGAAGATCTGTAAAAGACATAACGAAGTGTACCAAAAAAACATGGACTATAAATCCAAACAGCACAATTTGGTTATAAGTCCCAAGTTGTTAAACATGTAGGTTAAGGAGGAATGTCTGTATTCAGAATGTTTATTTGCTTTGTACATGAAAATATTTTAGTAGAGTTTTTAGATCATAAAATGAGATGCAATATAAAGTAATTTTAGTGTAGCTTATGAAAACAGCTTTGTCATGTTCTGATGAAAATTAGTGTTTACAACAATATATAAATGACTTAAGCAGAAGTGTAACTGGATTAAAACCTTGTTCTAGATGGTTTCCAGTCAGAGCTCATTCCCACCAGCTGCTGAGCAAACTATAATTTCAGCCCTAAAGGTAAAGTAATTTAATTTAATCTTTGACTGTATTTGTCAAATTGGTTTTAGACTTGTTCAGCTGAGTAGATATTATATTTTAAAAATAATTTAGAATCTTCTGTGTGTACCAAAAATAGCATGTTGATAATTGTCCTAAAGAAAGAGGATACATATGTTTGTATTTTCTAGAATTTAAAAATAGATTCTTTGGGTATCTACAGATTGTATTCTACTTCAGATAATTTTATACACAGAAGAAAGAGGTTTATAAGTATTTAACTATAGTATCTTAAGGCAGCAGAGTCCAGTGTTATCCAGTAAAGCAGTGGTTCTCTTTGAGGGTGTTTTTGTTCCCAGGGAACACTGGAGAATATTTGGAGACATTTGGATTTTCATGACCCGGGGCTGAGTGCTGTTGGCACATGGTGAATGTCAGGCTGCCAGGTGATGTGAGTGCCGTGCCCTGTGAAGGACAGTGCACCCCCACAACAGAATTCCCCAGCCGGGGTATCAGTCATGCCCAGGCCAAGAAACCTGACTTTAAATTGTAACTGTAAGATGTAAAATCAAGACAGTCCCATTTTTTATACTAACATAAACACATTCTTTTCTAATAAAAAATAATGTCGGCATGAGATTTCTGCCATATGCAGTTAACAATAGGTAACTAAAAAAAAAAAAAAAAGGCAAATTATGTGTTCTTAGAACAGCAGTAGATTTCTTTACTTAGCAGTTGCTACTTACCAGACACACACAGGCACATTCTGACACATTATAGCAGTATGTTATGCCCATTTTGTATACCTAAGAAATAATAGCTTGCCTGCTGTCACATACTGGTAAAGTCAGATCTTCAGACTCAGGTTTTTCTGATTCTTACTGATGGTGCCTACCTTGCTATCATCATTCCTTTAGTCCCTCAATTACTAAATGTTTATAGTGGAGACTGTGGAGCTACACTACCTGTGTATGAGTCCCATCTCAGACACATTAATGTGCTGTACTGAGTCTGCAAAATTATAGTACGAAACAGGATGATGATCATTTGAATTTAGATTGCTACAGAGTGAAAAATAAAGGAGAGAGATAAAGGCCTACAGATAAACCTTGAGATGAAACACATTTAGAGGATAAAGAAGACAAAACAAAGCAGTCAGAGAGAGAAAGAATGTTGGAGAGTATCTGATCACAGATCCTAACAAGGAAGGGAAATCTGAGACCATGACTTATGTGAGTGGGAATTCAGTAGGCTAAAAAATCTCAGGACACCAAATCCATATGTGAATTTGTTTGATTTCTGGAGAATAAGAGGGGAGGCTGTATAGCAGAACACTTGGATGCTTTTTTCTTAATCCTTTTCTTTCCCCTAGTGCACTCATCTTGTTATATTTAAATAATTTTGAAAGCTGCCCTAATAAAATAATTGTTTTAGTAAGAGTTGTCAAATTCATTTATGATCATAATCATACCATAAAACTAGGGCAATATAATGAAGTTAAAGATTTTTTAAATTCCTTTTTCATTTCTTTTCTTTTTTTTTATTTTTTATTTTTAATTTTTTTTTGGTTCCGGGGATCAAACTCGTGACCTCAAGCTTGCCAGAAGAGTTTTTAAATTCTTGTTGCGGGCAAGGAACAAATAGTTGTTTCTTCTATAATTAACACTTTTTTCCTCTTATTTTCTAGCAGTATCTATCAAACATTTTGTCATTTTGTGTGTGTGTGTGTGTGTGTGTGTGTGTGTGTGTGTTGCTAGGGATTGAACCAGAGCTTCACATAGATTAGACAAACACTCTACCATGGAGCAGCATCCCCAGCCCTTCAGAAGTTTTTGTGACTGCATACATAATTCATTAGCATTTGTAAATACATAATCATATATATGGTTGTAAATCTAGGCTGTATTTCTATAATTGGCACAAATGTTTCATAAAACAATCCTTAGCCTTGTTTTGTGTGATTCATTTCAGTACGGAATATTAATTGTGTGGAATATTATGTACACTAATCTATTAGTTTTTGAAATATTTTGATAGTGATCCACTACCATCATTTTTCTATTTTTAAAATTTTTTTTATTTTTCTGTTTTAGGAGAGAACCCTAGTGATCATAGCCTACAGCTAGAAAAAGTCCATTCTGTAGGTTAAAATACAGAACCTGCTTGCTCACATTGCTGAATGACAAAAATCACCTAGTAAAATTAAAAATAGAAATATCTTAAGAATTATAATTCAGTGTAGAGTGATTTTTTTTTGTATCTGTATTTGTAACATACAACAAATATTGTTATTAATTTTAGTCTCTGGGTTTGGAGCTGGAACTTTTATAAGGAAATTGACCTGATTTTGCCCGTAGCCCCCACTCTGTGGCTTGCCAGGCATGTGGTGGGGTGCTACCGTCTGCTGACTCATTGCCAGTTCTGCCTTTTGTGAACTGGGTGAAAGACAACTGGCTGTCCGAACAGTGCTATCCTGCAGGGCCTTGCCAGTTAAGAGAATTAATTGCTTATATTAACAAACTCAATGCAATAGTTTTATAAAAACCATTATGACTTAAGTAAAAGACAATGCTGACTTTCAAGGTAAAAAAGGGAACCTTAATATTATAGGAAATGTATTAAATCATTTTTAATTAGAGATAGAATATTACATTACATAATTGACTATAGCTTAGAAATGCAAATGCAATGCACTGTGGTTCTATTACTGTAATGACGTTAAATATCCTAGATGATGACACATACCTGTAATCCTAGCTGAGGCAGGAGCATCACATATCCAAAGTTAGCAGGGGCAACTTAGACCTTACCTCAAAATAGAATAAAAATCAGGGCTGGGAATATCGTTCAGTAGTAGAGCTCCTGCCTAGCATTGAGAGGCCCTGGATTGACCCTCGGTCTTTGAAAAATGCTATTTTTACTTTTATTCATAATTAAGTATATTTTTAGAGTTATTTCATTATAGCCACCATAGTTACAAGTGTATATACCTTGCCCCAGTAGTTCTGATCCATCTCTACTGAAATTTTCATGTTGCTAAATTTATATATGGCAGTGCTTCACTTCTCCCTTATTGTGTAGGTTTGATACACTATATAAGGAAATATTCCAGATTGCTGAAGCTCCAATATTTTTGTAATCTTGGCTATTTTAGGTAAATCTTTTAAAAATATGTAACAGACTTGCCTGCTTTGTAAAGAGCATCTGAAATATAACCTTATCTTTCTGCGTTTCCTTTGGTAGTTAACCCTACCCATCCTTGATATGAAGACATTCATAGCCTTCTCTTCTTGTTTCATATTCCCCAAATGGCAAGCTTCACCCAGCTATAAAGTTTTCAGTACAAACTGTCATAAATTATGCAAATCGAAGGGGTTTTCTTTATGCCTTTTTTTCCATGTCTTGTTTCACTGGCCAGATTCTCTAGTCCATTGTCAAACAAGAATATAGATCTCGTGGCTTGGTTCCTGACCTGTAGGAAAGCATTCAGTATTTCTTATTTTAAGCATAAAAGGAACTTTAGGTTCATTACGTAATGATGGTACAAGCATTTCCATAAATGGCCTTTATCCGATTGAAGTCATTTGTATTCCTAGCACTGAGACATTTTAAATGATGTTGTTTTTATCACATTGGTTTTTCTTCCTGTCTGGAAATAATTCTGTGGTTTTAATCCTTTGTTCTGTTAATAAAATTCATTTTAAAAGTTTTCTTCAAATATCAAGCCAGGCTTTATCCCTTTTATGTATCTCTGGACTTGATTTACTTTTAAAAGAGTGGTTGTATTTGTTTTTGCAAGAGATTTTGGTATGTAGGCTTCTTGTGTTTGTCTGATTTCTGTGTCAAGTTAATACTGATATCAATATAAGCTTCCTTCTTTTTCTTCAGTGTTTCTTTATTGTTTCATGTGATGTGAGTCTGTTGGCAACAATATTCTCTGATTTTCTTTTGCCAGGAATATTTTTTTTTATTTAAAGAGAAACAAAAGCATTTAAAGGGTAGAGATAATACAAAGTTTCAAAAAAAAATAAAAATAAAAAGCTAAACAATGAGAAATCACTAGTCAATTACGTATTGTCCTCTTAGAAATAGTTGTTCAAGTTACAAGATTAAAGCATACAAAGTAGATATTCATACAGTAAGACTGTAAACAGCTACGCATGCATGAGTCTCTACATGTATTGCTATCCTTTCTGTATTAGAGGGAAAAACAAAACATAGCAAGACAAAACAAAACAAATTCCTATAAAAAACATGAAACCAAAAAGTCATATAAAACTACAGTACAAGGTGATTTGCAATGATTACTGTGTTGTTTCTTATTATCTTCAGTAGAATATCTATATCATCAGGCATAATTGAATATAGCTGTATAATTGAGTAAAGCAGAAAATAACAATATTAGTAAAAATAAAACATTGTAGACAGTATAAAACTTCAAAGGCAGGTAATAATCAAACTAGAGTGGATATTCTAGTGGATCTTGTCATCTTAAGTGCAGTTGCCTATACTCTCAGACTTGATACTATCAATCATAACAGATTTGAATAAAATCTATCAATACAAAACAGCGATCTAACAAACTAGATTCGATTACGATCAGTCATGGTAAAACAGTGTAGGTTTTACAGAGCTTTAGATTAACTTAATAGGAAATTAGGGATGATTACCGTACTATATCCCGTTATTTTCAGGATAACTGTCTGTGCCCTCAAATCTAGTACAGGTAGAATGACTGGAACAGAATATAATACATCTAAGCAGAGTAGTGTGAGTAATGTGGGTTTTAAATCCTGGTGCACTATTAACAATATAGTGTATCAAGGCCATCTATGTTAGAGATTCTAGCCATCCTTCTCTGCCTCATTTCTGCTATGCTGTTTTTCTGCCTTTGTTTGTCAACTTTTCTCTATCATTTTACTGCCTGCCCCACTCATAGAGGCCTTTCTGCCACTGTTCCTAAAATCCTGGTATTTTTTTTCTCTCTAGAATGTCCTTTAGTATTCTCTGTAGGGTTGGATTGGTGGTCACAAACTCACCCAGTTCCTCTTTGTCATGGAAGCATTTTATTTCTCCGTTAATTTCTAGTGACAGTTTTGCAGGGTACATCAACCTGGGCTGGAGGTTATTTTCTTTCAGGGCTTGGACTGTTTCGCTCCAAGCTCTTCTTGATCTGATGGTCTGTGTTGAGAAGTCAGCCGTAATCCTGATGGGCTTACCTTTATAGGTAATCTGTTTCTTTTCTCTGAAGGCTTTTAATATTCTGTTTTTATATTGAATTTTTGGTATCTTGATTATTATATGTCTGGGTGTAGATCTGTTTTGGTTGTAGGTGGCTGGAGTTCTGTATGCCTCACATAACTGAATGTCATTTTCTTTTCCCATGCTGGGGAAATTTTCATTAGTTATTTCCATGAATAGCCTTGTAATTCACCTGTTGTATTCCTGCTTCGTCATTCACATTTCTTATTCTTAAATTGTAGATTCTCTTATCATCTTCTAGCCTTTGTATTGTTACTGCATGTTTCCTTGTTATTTTTAAGAGATCTTTCCTTTCATGATCACACATTGCAAACCTGTCTTCAAGTTTTGGCAGTCTAGCCTTAGTTTCTTTTAAGGCGTTTTGCCAGCTTTCAATGGAGTTTTTAATTTCCTGGTAGTCTCTTTGAATCTGCTTCATGTATTCTATATTTTCTTTATATCCTTTATCGAATGTTTCTCTCCTTTTTTTGTGTTCCTCCCTTCTTCCATCTGTATCTTCCTGAGAGATGCTTCCTGAAAGCATTTCTTTTATTACTCTACTCATATCTTGCTTTACCTGATTTAATATTTCAGTTTTGAGCTCATCTACAAGGTCCCGAAGATATCTCTTAATGTCCATTGAAGCCATGTCTGCTGTTGTGTGTTTGCTGCCCTCAGTCTCTCTTGTTTTTTCCTCTCCTGGATCAGTGCTCTCAGGGTTCTGGGCTGGGGGCCTCTTCCTGCCTCTCTCTTCTGTCATGGTCCCAGCTCCCTCCACACAGGTTACAGTGCAGGTCCCAGCCCCCTTCCCTGTTGGCCACGGTTCCTATGAAGCACGCTGGCAAAGAACCTCCTCCCTCTCCTGCCTGCCCTTCCCCATCAGACCAGCCAAACTTATGGGGCCTTCACCTGGTCAGTGCGTGCTAGGCGCAGGGAATTGATTTGGGATGGCTCATTGGGTTCTGGCCAAGTCCATGCAAATCCCATGAATCCGGTCTGGGGAGGGAGCAACCAACTGAAGTTACTTTCACTCCCAGTTCAGGCTCCTCCTGCCTGATTCCAACATGTGGCCCATTTGGTCACTCCCTTCCCTTGGTGGGGCGGGGTCTCATTCCCAGCACTGACCATGGACCAATTAAGGTCCCTTCGCCGGCTCTGTTCTCCATTGGGCTCACTAACCCCCGACTTCAGCGCTGCTGTGGTTCCTGTGAGTGGCAGCGGGAACGAGTTTGGGCAGCTCTGCCTGCCTGCGCAAACTTGGCGGGTCGCTGGGAAAATGCTGTGTCCCATAATTTTTAGCAGTTCCAGTTGTAGTCCCGACATGTTTGACAAGCTTTTGTACATTTTAATTTCTTCCAGTGTCAAGAGGATCCATCTCCCTCTGTCTGGATCTCTCCAGGATGTTTTATTCTTGCCAGGAATATTTTTATTTCACCTTCAGTTTTGAAGGATCGTTTTGTTTTATTTGTTTGTTTACAGAAGTGAGGACTGAAATAAACTTGGGCTCCCATATGGAAGGCAAGCTCTCTGCCACTAATCTGCAGCACTTTTTATTTTATTGTGAGACAGGGTCTCAGTAAGATACAAAGGGTAGGGCCGGGTGTTTAGCTCAGTGGCCTAAGTGGCAGCTTGGCAAACACAGAAGTCTTGAGTTCAATCCTCGGTACCAAAAACAAAAAAAATACACAGGGTGGCCTCAAAGTTGCCTTTCCCTTGCCTCAGCCCTTGAGTAGGTAGCAGGGATTACAGGTGTCACTGTGCCCAGTTTAGAGTCATTAAAATTGGTTCTCTTGTTTGCTCTCTGTGATCTCTTCTTCCTTTTAGTTTTCTTTGCTAGTTTCAAGATTTTCTCTTTGATTTTCAGTAGTTTGATTATCATGTGCTTAGAGATAATTCTCTTCAAAATTATACTGTTTGGAATTTTCTTGGATCTAAGGATTCATGAATTTCATTATTTTGAGAAATTTGGGGTCTTTTGTCCTCCAAATAGTTTTTCCTATCCCGTTTTCTTATAATACTCTAATTACCAATATACTGGATCTTTTGCAGTGGTTTCACAACACAATTATTTTTGTCTTTTTTCTCTTCTCTAGATAGATTTCTGTTTATCTTCAGATTTATTGACTCCTTTGTGATATCAGGTTTTTTTTTTTTTTTTTTAATCGGTACCAGAGATCAAACTCAGGGCCACAGCTTGCAAGGCAGGCGCTTATGCTGCTGAGCTAAATCTCCAGCCCCGTGATATCAGTTTGTTTGTTAATCCTTTCCAGTCGATTTTTAAATTTCAGAGTATAGTTTTTTTAAACTTTAAATCTCCATTTGGTTCATTTTCACTTTGAATTACTCTACTGAGATTTACTACCTGTTACTATATTTTACTTGCTGTAAGGATATTTTTCTTTCCCTCACTGAAGTTCTAGCCTAGTGATTATAGTGTCTCAGTCATCTTAGAGTTAACATAGATTGATGTCTTTTCTATCTTTTGTGTATGTAGTAATTTAAACATATCCTGGACATTTTCAACATTATATTATGTAAACTCAAGAATTTTTAATATTTCTTATAAGACTGTTGATTTCCTTTAGCAATCAACTAACTTGATTACATTCAAGCAGTACATTATACCTACAGAAGGTCAGGCCTTGGGTCTCAGTTTACCCCTCTAAGTGTCAGTTCCAAGCCACATTTAGTTTGCTGTGGGCATGTGTGGATGACAAGTACTGAGTTTAAACAAAGGATTAGGCTTTTTTGATTGGCATCCTGCTTCCCAAGGTTCCCTCCTACTCTTTTGAAGCCTTGGTTGAGACATCTTGCCTTCCCCTGTTACTTTGGCTTAAAAGATAATGTGGTTTCAGTTTTTCTGCCTCCTGGACTTTTTTTTTTTTTTTTTTTTTTGGGTGCTGGGGATCTAACTCATGACCTTGCACTTGCCAGGAAGGTGCTTGTGCCAATGAGCTAACTCCATGCCTTCCCTCCTGGATTTTAACCACTCAGCTCTATTATACCACAGTTGTAGTCATCTGTAAATCAAAGCCACACAACAGCAAAAACTCATTCTCTTCTGGTTGTATGTACCACACCTCTCTAAAACTGCCCACACTCTTCTGAATCTAAAGTCCTCCTGTAGTCTTTTGTTTTGTTTTTGGTATGTTTTTCCCATAGTAATTTGTAGAAGTTTCTATGGTTAGATAGTCCTTCATAACACAAATTGAAAACTCGCTCTTATTTGTTGAAATCTTTTTGGGAGGGTGGGGGCACAAATACTGGGAATCAAACTCAGGACCTTACGCTTGCCACCTTTTTGAAATCTTGTCTACCTTCTTCTAACAAACTCTAAAGTCTCTTCTGACTTCTGCCCAGCAGCGTAGCTCATAAAAATCTGATATACCTAGATTATCTCAGCTCTTCCACTTGTTTACTTATGTCTTTGCATAATCTCCTGGTCTTCATTTTTCCTATACTTACATAAATTACTTTAGATCCCTTAGCTATAAGTTAGAGATTTTAATAATATCTTTGAGGGAGTAATAATTTAGTTTAAAGTGAAATTATTATCGTGAATTGCATAGTACAATGTCCAACACATATTGCGTATTCAGAATATGTCTTTACTCCTCTTCATGCAGCAAAGTCTCCATCTTTTGTATGACCTTAAAATGGTATTTTACCTTAAGCTATGTAAAATCCTCTGGGTTCTCATTTACTGGTTTGGTTTCCCTACCCTTCTTAAAAGTCAGTGACTACAAAATCCATTCAAAATTGCTCAGGCAATGCAAACTTGATACATTTCCAGTGACCCGATCCACCAATGGTACTTGCATGCCTGTTTCATCAGGCAGTGTGGGACAGTCGCATCCGGTAATACAAGCTGCCTGATGGGACAGGGCACGTATGGCCCAATTGTGAATCTGCTAATATATTTCAGTACCTACTATTTGATAGCCCATGTCAATTTGCTGTAAGCATTTCAAAATCCATGTCCCAAACTGAGCTCTTAATCATTTTCTCTCTCCATCCTCAAGTCAATCTCTGTTGCCTCTGTATTTACCTATTCAGTTAACACTGCCACTAAGTCATTAAAGAAAAAATGATATTTTCTTCAATAGTTTCAGGTTGGGGACATAGCTTATTGGGAGAATGCTTGCTTAGTATGCCAGAGTCCATGTGTTAGCATTGCAAAACCAAAACCAAACAAAAACAAAAAACAGAAGCTTTTAAGTCTTTTCATTCATCCCCAGATCTAATTAGCAAATCCTGCCATGGCCTTTTCCTACTCCTGTTGCCCCAGTTGGGTTTAGGCACTCATTTCACGTCTGACTATGCTGTAGCCCTACATGTGCTCACTTGTCTTTAGTCTAATTTATTTGCATTACTCTTCAAAACAACTTTTCCTAAAATGAAACCTAACCCATATTTTTTCATTCTTAAAACTTATTATGGATTTCCTGCTTCTTTCATGATAAATCCCTAATCCCTCTGCAGCCTACTCAAAGTACGCCTCCTGCTACTTCTACTCTGGCAGGCAGCTGGGGCCTCCATGCACATCCTAGACTAATCAGCTTTCCCCAGGCTCCTGGGCCTTCTCACAGAGGTGCTCCCAGCTCCTCCCTTCTTTCTGGTTCTTTCTTCTTTATCTTTGAAATTCAAGCAACACCTTTTATTTTTCACATTTTGTCAGCCTTAGTTGGAAGTCCCTCCATAATCCTCCCAGTGCTCTGCCATAGTACTTGTATTATGATACCTTTTTTTGTGGTCACCGCAAGCTCCTTGAGGGTGAGCTACATCACATGCACTTACTTCTGTAGATAGGATACTTATTTTCATAGAGTAGGGATTACAGGTAATATTCAGAAACTAAATAGAGGAGTTCTAGTTAACCTTTTCTTGTTGATCTTGATCATTTGTATGAGCCAAAGCCATCAGTCTTCATTAAATGTAACTATCATCTATCTCTTATACATATATAATATACTTAAATTTTTCAAGTGTTTACTGACTCTCAATTAGTATTTTCTTAGCAAAAAGCAATAACTTAGTCCTAGGCTTTGACTAAAACTGACCAGTGGTTATACCTCACTGCAGAATAGGTTTCACCCTTAGCAATATGGACATTTTAGGCTAGGTAACTTCTTGTTATGGAGGCTGTCCTGTGGGATGGTTAGCAGCATCTCTGTCATCTACCAGTAGATGCTAGTAGTGTTATTCTCCCACTTCCTGCTTGTGACAGCCAGAAATTCTCCATACACTGCAAAATGTTACTCAAGAAGGAAAATTGCTGGGCAGTTGAGAATCACTGCTGTAGAACTCTCAGCAGAGAACTGATTTGTGGAAATGCCTAGCTGTTCTTCCCCACGAGAATCATCAGTGATTAAAAAAAGCATATGATAATGTTCCAACTTTTAAAGAATTTCTTTTGAATACTGCCTTACTCTTTGGAGAAACCAAAAAAAGAAAGAAAAAAAAAAGCAAGTATTCATTTCCTTTTCTCTTCATAAATGGAACTACTTCTCCCTTCTTCCCTTCCCATGTCATTCTTTCTCCATGAACTCATTTAACCATTAAATTTTTTAGGGGAAAATGAGAGCAGTGGGAGATTTGAAATTTTTCAGGATTGTGTTCTACATATTTTAAGCTTTGAAAATTGCAGCTGACAGCAGTTCAAGAAAAAAGCAAACTTCTGTTGAGTTGAACTATGTATAGTTTGAATTTGATAGAATATGAAAACTGTTAGTCAAAATGTTTCACACATCTCCAATTTCTTGGTGTTGATTTCTCTGATTTTCTCTCTCCTTTCTTTTTGCTCCCTACCAGGCAATTCATGCTCTTATGGGGAATGCTGTGCAGCCCTTACTGACTTCTGTGGGAGATGCCATCGAGGCCATAGTCATCACCATGCATCAAGAGGATTTTTCAGGGTAAACTTTTCAATCAGAAATTTGCCTTCACTGCCTTTGTTTGTCATTCCTCCCCACAGGCCTCTCCCGAAGGCCCTGTGAAGTAAGCTTACTCATTTTGGGATGGACATTAGGCTTTACCCTCTTATCCATTGTGAATGCTGTTAACAAACTTGAACATTTCTGTTCTTGTTGTCATGATTCTGTCTTTGTATGGAAGCATAGAATGAATTTACAGTTTTCATCTTGGCACTTCAGAATTTTTGCAGTTTGTACCACCTTTCCTTTGGAGTCTTAACATTTTCCTTCCTTCTCACAAATACACTCTACTTGAGATAACTTGTTCTCCCTGTTCCAGGCTTGGTATCCCTTGTATAAAATACCCCACCTCTGAACTGTGTTCTTCTGACTTTGAGAACAAATCATGCATAACCCCGCCCAGACTGATTTTCCTTCCTCAAGAGTTTCTAATCACATTTGATATAAAATAACTGATGTCTAGTGACACTTTTGAGTAAGGGAAGGAAGGCACTAAAAAGAGAACCCTAGATCTCAAAGCAATGGATGAGTACCTCTGAGAAGCAGAGAATACACACACATAAGACAGGAGACATGATGTCTCTCTTAGCATATTTAACCCTTCCACCCTCAGCTTCTGCAGGATGGCTGCTTTATAAATACCCTTATGTTTCTATACAATTCACTACTGTGCTTTCTCAGGAATACCTAGGAAAATTGAGTGTTAACAGTAGCCAAACAAAGTTTATATTCCACTAAATTAAATCAAGCGTCTAATCCATATGGAGGATTGATAATATATATTTTTAAATATTTTGTTTTACTTATATTGGCACATGCTTATGGAATTTTATTTTCTACTGCTCAAAGAAAATGTAGAACTAAGTCAAAACTTTTGAGATTATTCTCCAGAGGGTTCCATGATTGAACTATACTTTTTATTAGCATAAAAAGATATAAAAGACCAAATGCGTGATGCCTAAATATGAGCACTATGTCACCTTCACAGACATACATAAACTGAAAACAGAAGATAGGAAAGACATTCTGTACCATTAGAAACCAGCAAGAGCAAGGGTAGATAATTATACTTAATATAAACAAAATACACTTTAAATCAAAATTGTAAAACATGATAAATGAGTCAATTTGGTGAGTGGATATGATAATTGTAAATAAATACCCAACATCAGAGCAAGTATGTAAAATAGAAATATGTGAAACAGGTATTAAAGGATCAGAAAGTAAAGATAGATTGCATTACAACAATAGTGAGAGATTACCTTTAATGATGGACAGATAATTGAGATAGAAAATTAATAAGAGAACCATGGAGTTGAACTGTATTTTAGATAAATAGACACATAATTGAGATAGAAAATTAATAAGAGAACCATGGACTTGAACTGTATTTTAGATAAATGGACAGATGCACACAGAAAATACCAACAGAATACACATTGGTAAACACACATGGCATAATCTCCTTGGAGAAGTCCTATGTTAGACTACAAAACAAGTCTGAACAAATTTAAACTTAAATCCAATTTGAAGATTTAAATAATTATGACTACAGTGGTATGAAACTAGAAATCATTAGCAAAATAAATCTTAGAGCATTCACAAATATATAAAAATTAAACAATATACCTTCAAACAACCAATAGATCAAAGAAGAAACCAAAAAGATTAATAAAATCTTAAGAGAAATGAAAATGCCAAAATTTATATGATGCAGCAAAGAATTTCTAAGAGGGATATTTAGAGCATTCAGGGCTTGTACTATGTCACACAAGAAAAAAAGATCTGAAATAACCTAATGCTCCACTTTAAGGAACTAGAAATGAAGAACACTAGCGTAATGAAGCAAATATCAGCAGAAATAAATGGAATAGAGACTTAAAAAGAAAACAAATTGGTTTTTTGAAAAGATAAAATTGTCATTGGCTAGCGCACCTATGATAGAAAACTCAAAGGAAATGAGAGGAGATACTAGAGCTAATACTCCAGAAATACAAAGAATCATAGGAATTTACTATGAAAATTACACATCAACAAATTGGGTAACCTCAAAAATGTCTGAATGGCTCTTATTAAAAATACAAAAGGTCAGTTTTGGCTAGGGTATAAAGAAAAAGGGACTAACTCATCTATACTCTTAGAATGTAAAGTAGTACAGCTGTGGTGAAAAATTATGTGGAAATTTCTAAACACATATAGTCTCAGTATTGAATCAAGAAGAGTTAGAAAATCTGAGCAGAATATTAAAAGTAAGGAAATTAGTAATAAAAGTCTGGTCAAAACAAAAAACAAAAAACAAAAAACCATGAGATTGATGGTTTCTACCAAACATTTAAAAAGAAACTGATAGTAGTCCTTCTCAGACTCTTCAAAAAAATCAGAGAATACTTCCTAACTCTTTTGATGAAGCTTGCATTGCCTTGATACCAAAGCCAGAGAAGGACATCACAAGAAAAATTACAGTCCTTTAATCCTGATGAACATAGATGCAAAATCCTCAAAATATTAGCACTCCAAATTCAACAGCACTTTGAAAATATTGTTCACTGTGATCAAATAAGATTTTTCCCTGAGATGCAAGGATGCTTAACATATATGTAAATCAATCAGTGTAACATATTACATTAATAAAATAAAGAACATAAATCATATGGCCATCCCATTAGATGCAGAAAAGCATTTGACATAATTCTTTTCATGATTAAAAAAAAACAAGAGAGAACAAAACTGTGAACACATTAGCCATGGAAGGAAATGTACCTCAAAACAGTAAAGATTATATATGACAAAACCACAGCTAATAATGTCCTCAGTGATGAAAAGCTGAAAACTTTTTAAGATCAGGAATAAAACAAGATATCCATTCTCATCCCTTCTTCTTAGTATAGTAGTAGAGTTCTTTGTCAAAGCAGTTATACAAAAGAAAGAGAGGAAAGACATCCAAATATCCAAATAGGAAGTACTGAAAGTGTGTTTACTGATGACATAATTTTAAATATAATGACCCCTAAAGACTCCCATCAGAAACCTGTTAGGTCTTGACCAATTCCTGCATACTTGGAACGCTACCTACTTGAGAGACCAAAGGAAGAGGATTGCAAGTTCAAAACCAGCCTGGGAAATATTTTAGTGAGCTCATATCTGAAAATTTTAAAAGAGGATAAAGATGTGGCTCAGTGGTAGAGCACCTGCCTAGCATGAGAGACCCTAGGTTCAACTCATAGTTGTACCCAAAACAAACAAAAAAGCTTTTTAGACTAGATAAATACAGTAAAGACACAGGATACAGTGTCAGCATACAAAACCAGTAGCATTTCTATACACTAACAGGCATTGTCAAAAAAGAAAACAGAATTGAAAGAGCTGAACACTGAAGAACTACGCTAATGATGAAGTAAATTGAAGGAGACAAAAGTAAATGAAAAGATATTCTGTATTTCTGGATGCTGGATGAATATTGTTAAAATATGTCCCCATTACTAAAGTGATCTACAGAGTCGGTATAATCCATATCAGAATTCTAAAGTCAGTTCTCACAGAAATAAATCTTAAAATTCATTTGGAACCTCAAAAAACCCTGAATTGCTGCGCCAGTCTTCAGTTAGGGAATTAAAAAGAACAAAGCTGAAGTATGCTTCCCAATTCCAAACTGTTTTTCAGGGCTATAGTAATTGAGACAGCATAATACTGGCATAAAAAATGGGCATATCAACCAATGAGACAGAACAGAGAATTGATATTTAAGGCCAGTTGATTTTTGATAAAGGTGCCAATATCTTTCTCTTTAGATTGTAGAAATCTTTTGTATTGTACAGAGGTGCACATAATAAGACAAGGGTAGTGTCTTCAACAAAGGGTTTTGGGAAGGCTGGGTATGTACATGCTGAAGAAGAAACTGGACCCTCATCTCTCACCATATATGACTCAAAACGTCCTTAAGATTTTAATGTAAGACTTGAAGCTATAAAAAACACTAGAAGAAAACATTAGAGAAAAGCTATAGTATGACATATGTATGGGCAGTGATTTTTCTTATGTGACCCTAAGGGATTAACATCCAAATCATTAAAGAATTAAAAAAAATTCATTAAAACCACAAGATATGAATTGACACATCAGAAGGCCTATTATTAAAAAGAAGAAAGATCACTAATATGGATGAGGCCGTAAAAAAAACCCTTGGATACTGTTCATGGAAATATACTTTCATCTGGTCATTATGAACAACTATATAGCAGTTCCTCAAAAACTTCAGAATTATACAGCACTCCCAACTTCTGAGTCTGTATTGTACAGACTTAAAGTCAGGAACTCGGAGAGATATCTGCACTGCCATATTTGCCAAAGTTTTTACAGTAGCCAAGTTAGGAAATTAACATAAGTGTCTGCCAATCAATAAAGAAAATGCATAGTATGTAGTATTTCACTACTACTCAGATTTCAAAAAAGAAGGAATTTCTGTTGAGTGCTACAGCATGGATGAACCTGGAGGATGTTAGACTAAGTGAAATAATCCAGACACGGGAAAAGTGTTGTCACTTATACTCTATGTGAAATCTAAAACAGTGGAACTCATAAAAGCAGACAGTAGAACACCCATGCCCAGGGCTTGGGGTAAAGTCAAATGGGGTGATGTTAGTCAGATGGTACTAAACACATATTTAAGGTGGTGATGTTTTATCATTCTACACCTTATACATATAACATCACTATGTACTGTATGTATTGTAACTTGTCAAATTTAATAAATGAAAGAAACTGTTACACTTTTGTTTATTTACTTTTGGCATGTAGCTTTTGTTCTGATAAAATCTTCATTAAGGGAGACATACAGTAGTCTGAATCTGGCAAAACCAATTTCTCCCAGCCTACCCATGGCCCTCCTCTGCTCAAGCAGCACTTTATGCTGTGGTGACACCGAGTCCTGGAATGTCCCACCATGGGCCTCCCAGTGACCTTTCCATTATCAAGACAATGTCCTTTCCCACTGGGACAAAAGACTCAGTTCTCCATTTCTGTTTGCTCTGGAAATGAGGACCTCTGGCTAACATTCCACCAGTCTGTGATAAGTATTGCAGCATTTAATGGTCGTTGTGCTTGCCTCCTTCTCCTGCTCTAGGAATTTTAGTCATGTCTGTTGTTTGTCTCTAGACCCTCCCCAGTTCATCTGCGTCATTCTCAAAATATGAAAACTCTTAAGTTGCTTTTTGGAATAGATTCAGCATTATGTAGCCAATGATCTCATCTGTTAGCCAGTATCAGGTGACTTCTAATTTGAGTTAACTCTTCTTCCCTATAAATATTTCATATTCTTTTAATATAGTCTTTAAAGGGCAATTGTAAACATTTATAGGTTATAAATAGTATACCATTGAGCATCAGCTGGCATCATCTGTTGATCCAAATTAAAGCCTTTCCAGAGCGCATCATCTGGAGGAAAAAATGCAAACCACGTGTCCTGTTGTATAACCAGTTCCATAGTCAGAATTCTGCTGTTGGCCTGATCTGATTAAATAGCACAAGAACAGATATTGTTGCCAAGAATTTGTTTGGAGAGGGCAGCACTTTCTGCCATTTCAAAGTGTAAAATGCTATTTCGGGTTCATTATTGAGGCACTGGCTTCCCAGGCAAAACATGGCAGTGCACAGAGAGCTGGGGGTAGGGGCGATGCTGAGAGGCCAGGGAGTGAGGCTGGCCTTTGTGTGATTCATCCAAGACAGATGGCTGTCTGTTCATTCTTAACAATCTTTTTGGTAAATGGATTCTAAAATTCCTTCAATAATCCTCATGCCTATGTGCAGTCTTTAGAGTGTGATGGAACATTGTTTTGTGTTCTTTAACACTGAGGAAAAAATAAATAGTGCCTTTTATATCACCTAGGGGGAAAATTACAAAGGACTGAAGTAGTATGTGTGGGGGTTGGTTCAGTTTATTGTACTGGTGCTAAAAGTGGCCGCTGTCTTCTTTTTTAATTTTGAAGGTCATTATCCAGCTCAGGAAAACCCGATATTCCTTGTTCTTTGTACATGAAGGAGCTACAAGGTTTCATTGCCAGAGTTATGAATGACTACTTTAAACAGTTTGAATGCTCAGATTTTGTCTTTGACAACACCGAAGCTATTGCCCAAAGAGCAATTGAACTTTTTATCCGCAATGCCAGTCTTATAAAGCCTCTTGGTGAAGGTGGGAAAATGAGACTTGCTGCTGATTTTGCACAGGTAAGTGGGTTCAGAGCTGCAAAGGGAGCAAGTGCTTCCACCTCAATAAAAGGCTGTCTATTCATCAGGCTTTAAAGGGCTGTAACATAAAGTAAAACCACTTAAAACTATTTCGTTAAATTTTAAAAAGGGAGAAGAATCATGATTTTAGTACTGTAAAAATGAGTGAACAAATGAATGCATGAATGAGTGAAGAGTAGAGGTGAAAGGGTTTTGTTGTGCTTTGTTTTGTTGATGCTATACTTGGATTGAACCCACGACCTTCACACTGAACCTTTTTAAAATTTTGAAACAAAGTCTTGCTAAGTTCCCCAGGCTGGGCTCAAACTTGAGATCTGATATTACGGATGTACACCATCACACTCAGCTTAAAGATATTTTTATACTAGATACCTTATTGTGTTTAAGAAAATAATCATCTTTTGTCTCTGATCTTTCAAGGTTAAGGTAAAGTAGCTCATTGCACAGTAAATAAACTTTTCCTATTTTTACATAAAATAAGCTTTTATTAACTATTTTACCATCCCACTGGGTCAGTGTTGGTAAGACTAACTTGTTGGACAATGACATAGACAATGAAGTAACCTTTAAAACAGTGGAAAGGGGCTACCTGTTATCATGTGAAGAGAATGCCACAGAATCTGTAACCCTACAATGCCCAGCTCAGCATCCAGAGATGTGTTCCGATTCACTGAGATGTACAGGGGACTGGTTAGGTATAGATTTTGATTATGTGACCCCCTCATGTAAGTGGAGTATGTTTGTCTGTGGCCTGCTGTGAAATCATTCCAAGCTCTCTACTGTTTCTGAAAGATAATGAAATTGTAATACAGATCTATAATCAGCTCTTATAGAAAGGCTTTTTTTACTTTTATTTTAAAACAGATTTTTAAAACCAGTAATATCAGAGACAAGGAAGAAATACCCCAAATACTCACTGTAATGAAAGAATTCAGAAACAAAGATAATTCTTATTACCTAGGGTGAAATCAGGTTTTTTTTAAGCCTTCTAAACTTGTTAGCTTTACTAGACTAAATAGTTATTCAAATGGTGTCTCTGTAGTAGACTGCCAGATTCTCCCTGCTTATAAAGATAAATGCTAATGTCAGTGTTTGTTCCCGAGTATATCTGGGAGTGTATCTTGGTTCATTGCTCCTGCGCAGAAGTGAGGACCTGCATTGACAGCTCCTGCCTGGGTGATGGCTGTCAGGTGCTCCCTGGGGCCTGATATACTTAGAAGAAGGAAACCAGTCAACAAACCAAAGGTTTCAAGAGTCAGATTCTTTGCCTATTAATTGACCTAGAAGTTATTTGTCTGCAGTTCCAAATGATATGATGTGTATGAGACCACTAGACCACACAAAAACTGGCCTTCCCTTTGGGAGACACACCCTTCACAGCACACAGGGAAATGGAAATTAATTAAATGTTCCCATTTATGTGGCTCTCTTTTTTTTCTTATCTGTTTTTGTCATCTTTATTCTTAGGCATCTATACATTTTGCCTTGCTTTACAGATAAACTCACTTAAATAGAGTTACATATAAAGTGTCTTCTCTCTTACTGGATTACAGGCTGCTTATTAAAATGAACACAGTGATGTCCTAGAACCTACGCTTAATTGTTGACAACAGTGCAAGCCTTACTGAGCCTGGCCTCTATTCTTCTCCCCTTCCTCCTCTGTGCTGTTCCTGTCCCCATCCACCCCTCCCCAGCTTGTTTGCATTCTGCTCCAGCTGGTTCTTGAGTCACCTTCCTGGAGGCAGCATTTCACATCCAATCAGAGTGGTGGCCAGGCAGGAGATGGCCAAGCTGCCAGGCTTGGCGTGGAGGCTTCATTTTAATGATATGTTGCCTGTGAGTCTTGAGAGATGGGAGGCATTGTCCTTTACCCTTGTGCTCAGCCTGCACCACTCAGAAGGCCTGGCCTCAGTGACAGGGAGCAGCTGCCTTCCACTAGCTGCAGTATTCAGAATTTGATTCACAGTCCTTTTTCTTAAGACAGGTTGCCCTTATTGATAATTTTATTATCAAATTTATTTTTTATCAAATTTCCCTGACTTCTTTCCCTTAACAAAAATGAAACTTGTCAGTGATTATTGCTGACTTAAGGTCGGTAGAAGGCCTCTGTTTTTTATCTTAAATATAGAAAAGGCATTTGCACACACAGCATTTGCTTAGCATTAAATTTTGAATGTGTAGTTTATATTTCATTGGGTTTGTTCCTTGCCCACAACTGTAGTTCTGTGTTGTACCTCAGCCTTTAGCATTGAGCTTGGTTGGAAGTGTTTTTCCAGGGTTAGTGAAAACACTTAATAAGTAGCTTTACCCTGACATTTATATTCATGACAGGCACCAACTGTGAATTAGAAAGCCTTTTGACTCCCTCATTATTGAAAGTTCTATCAATTTGTATTCAAAATTAAACAAAGCCACTGAGGTCACTGGAACCAAGAACATAAATCCTCTGTAGTTTTGCAAGAGTTCTTGTGATAAAATGCCAGCTATTCTGGCATAAATTATAGACAGAGCTCAAGAAGGGACCAGTCAAGTGGGTCTAGTTTAAAATCTAATTGCATAGACAGATTATGATACATTTTAAGAGTTTTTGTTTTTTTTTAAAGAATTCTAACTGCTCCTCACAGGCCACAGTGCAGACAGATAAAGTAGTTGCAGGGTGCCATCTGGAGGGCCATGGTGAGGGAAGTTCTGACACCTGCCCCTCAGGAATCCAGGTCACAGGCACAAGGTGGCTTCCGACAGGTAATTAACTCCCCACCGTGACCACATGGTCTCCGTGCCTACACTCATCATGCAGCAGTTCTGACAGTGTTGCACTTGTCCACAGCCCCTGGGGCTCCACTGAGTCTGAATCTCTCCGCAGATTTGCCTGAGGTGCCCTCTGGAACACCCCGCCTTCCACCTGCAGTTTCTTTCCCTCCCTGAGGGAGAGGATGACTAGTGAAGTTGACTTGAAATTGTTTAGTGGAACTTTCCAAGTATAAGTCTTCTGGTGTCCTTTAAGTATACATTTATACCACTTTCACTTTGCTCTAAAAGTACACATTTAGAAAACAAGCTATTCAGAATTCTAATGTCTATTCTAATTCCTCTCACCTCCTCTTCTGAACAGTGTTAGGGCATCCAGAGACGCCCTATGGTTAACCAGATGTCTGTGGTGGGTGAGGACCAGCTAGTAACCAGCCCACTTGCCTGCAGCCAACCACTCACCCTTCCCTCCACACAGGAGGCCTGGAGAGATACCATTGCTCAGGTCATTTCTGAACCCACAGCAAATTGCAGTGTCGCCTCCTCCAAAAAGGAACACTGTTGCCTCTTTAAAGCACTGCCTTTATTGTTTGATGGAATTCTGCCAGAAGAAAATGATTTCTAAAACCCAACAGGTCCCTTATGGATGAAAATTTTACTTTAAAGCATTCAGCACTTTGAAAGCGTCCCACAGCATAGCAGTCTGTTGCATCATCCTGGATTTCTCAGCCTTCTGAGCTTATATTCTCTCACCCAGTAACATTCAATTGTTTTAACCTGCTCAAGTACTAGGCCAAGCGTTATTAGATTTGATCTTTGAGGACAATGAACCCAGTAGATTAATTTTAAAAAATTTTTGACCAAAACATTTCAGAAACAGTGTTCAAAACCTTTATATATACAGCTAGGTGTATGAATGGAATTACCAAATCAAAGATATGTGATGATCACATCTTACTTTGCAGTCAGTGTAAAGTAGATGATACATACAAAGGAAACCAGAAGCTCCCACAAAATGAGTAAACTAAGCAGATCCCTGGAGCAGCCCCATACTGTGAGAAAGATGGCTCACAGCTGTTCTGCTTTATGTTGCTGGAAGAATCCTGGCTTTTTTTCCCTTAGATTTTTCCTTTTTTTTACTTAATGCTTCTGTAATTTAGAGTTGACCAACCATGTAAAATTTTCCTCTTGGATATACAACATACGCTCTGTGTCTTTTATCCTCAAAGAGAGGTCTTAACTTGGCCACTCCACATTTTCAAGACACAGTTCTCCTTGACACTAATCATTGTGCCTAATGATAATTATGTGTGTATATTTATATGTGTGTAATGAACATTCAAACAATGTTTTCAAAATCATAAGAAATGTTAATGTATATTTATATATACAAATAACCTTTCTTACAATTTTGTTGAATAATCATATTGTTTGAATAAATGAATATCTTTTTCTTTACTAAATTTAAGATTTCTTTGAAAGCAAGACAACTGAGTTTATCATCTTATCCCATGTACGACTTGGTACCTGGCAATTAATAGCTACTCAAATGTGCTGCTAAATGAATGTCTGATTAGGGCTCTGTGGTCTACCAGTAGTGAGCAGATTTTGAACAGTTTTTCCTGGGGTTGCCAGCAGGACAGAAAGCTCCCTTCCTTTCCTGTGTTTTCCTTGAATAAAGACGCAGCACTCCCAGAGAGCTGACCATTCTCAACCATTTTCTAAACTGTCCACTACTAGGGTGCATACTTAATAGCAAGATGGGAGAAACAGTTCATCACCTGAGTGCACTTCATAGATAAAGAACAGCTCACCCAATTAATGACAAGCAGAATATTCCAGGAAAAAGAGGAAAATAAAGAGAAGTGAAAACCAAATATGCTAAATTCTTGTGTCAGGGAGTAGATTAATTTACTAATAACCTAAAAGAAATTCTTAAATAGTAATTTCAGACATTTAATGAACAATTAGGTGCCATGCATGAGAGCTTTGTGGAATTCATCTGTTTAGTTTGCATAATTCTATTAGGCAGATGTTATTATCTCCATGTTACACATGTGAGAGCTGCACCTGAAAGAAGCGAGGTGACATGCAAGTCATTCCGACACAGATGTACTGCAGAAAGGGTGAGAAAGCTGATACTTGGGCCAGTCTGATGATAAAAATTCTCATCACTTACATTCACTGTAAAAAGATTTGAGATATCTATTTAAAATAGAGGCACACAATCATGAAAACTTTGCCTGATATTTCAGTGGAGAAATAACCCATGCTTTTACTCATATTTAATGAAAAATATTTTTACTCATTTTTTTTTGCAGTACTGGAGGTGTTTTGCCATCAGGCTCTGTTCCCCTAGGCCTTTTTTATTTTATGACTCAGGGTCCTTCTAAGTTGCCTAGCCCGGGCTGAAATGTGTGCAGTCCTCCCACCTCAGCCTTCCTCAGGGCAGGGATTTACAGGCACGTGCCACCATAGCCAGCTTCTCTGTTTTCATGAAGGAATTTTCTCATCTTGAATTTCTTTAGTATATAAATGTAAAAATTATCTAATTTCTTGCCTTTTTGAAAATTTAATTAGTTTTCTTTGCAGTCCAGCTAACCAAAGTTTAGTATAAAGTACAACTTTCTGTGACAGATGTGTCCCAAATCCAACTTGGGTTTCTGACATGAAAGCTATGAAGTGTTTTTTAATCTTTCAGATGGAGTTAGCTGTGGGCCCATTTTGCAGACGAGTATCTGATTTAGGAAAATCCTATCGAATGCTGAGGTCATTCAGGTGAGACCTAATTCTTTGTTAATATATTTATATCCTATTAGCAAATCCCTTTCTTCTCTTCAGGTTCAGATGCACAAAATTGTCAGCATTCAATAATTTTTTATCCATGACTATGGCAGTTTGATATACATCATCTTAAAAGTTACATCAGAAACTTATATAGACTCATACCCAATGACTAATGGATTAGTGCATAAACTGACTTCATAGCTGATAGAATCATTTAGTGTGATCACTTACTGTATTTCTGTAAAGTCCCAGGCATACAACTTCCCAAAAACCAACTCAGTACTGCAAACGAGAGTAATCATTAAATAGTATGTGCTTTAAATGATCACTTTGCTCTTTTCCGTCATCAAGCAATTAGAATAGAAATTAGATATAATAGAAATATGAGAATTCAATATGACTGATTGAGAGGGAAGCCAAGTGCTTTACCTTATCCATGTGTAATTGATGTAGAGGTACTTTTTTGTTTTTAAATGCCAACACATGAGCTTGCATTTCATTTTTTCCCAAATGAAAAATTACTTCCTATCTGTATCAGTTAGCTTTCCTGTTGCTGGTACAAAATGCCTAATGTGCACAATGTAAAGGAGGAGAGGCTTGTATTAGCTCACAGTTTCAATCTATGATTTGCCAGCTCGCAGGCAGAAACATCATGGTGGGTGAGGACAGCAGAGCAAAACTGTTCAGTTCATGGCATCTGGGAACAAGAAAGCAGGGAAAGAGTCAGAGGGGAAGGGCCAGGAACCAGATAAGTCCCCAGGGTCACACTCCATGACCCACTTCCTTCAGCTGGGCCCATCTCCTGATTGCCAGTTCAGTCATGAACTTGTTAGTGCACTGACCCATTGGGAGCTTGGCACCCTCCCCTACCCAGTTGCCTGTGCAGGAGTCTCTTAATATGGTCAGGTTGGTAATCCGAACTAACCACGATACCATCTGCACCAAGGTAGGTTTCCAGAATAAAATGAGATCAGAGGTATTTTCAGATACCTCCTTTGGATCAGCTCAGATCTCTTGAAAGGGATTTAAATACTTTGTTGAAGATATCGAATTCTGCACTGTAAATGCAGGTGAGTTGAAAGGTTCTGAGATTACCAATCCATTGGTCATGGGTACCATAAAAATAACCCTAATAAAGCTCCTCTGTAGTCTTTTACTTTGAGGAAGATAGTAACATGACAATACAACTGAATAGTAAAATACTGCCCTGGCTGAGTTAATTCACATAGTGAAGGGTATTAACTGACTAGTTATTGGAGAATGTTTGAGGAAAACTATTGATTTGGCATTTGCTATATTAAGATTATGCTGTTAATTTTTTATAGTCTCATGTTTAGTTATTTATTGAATATGTGTATTAAAATAGTGCTAATGTTCCTGTTTGCTGAGGCAGGATGTCCTTTACCTGACTGCTTTTAAAGTTGTATCATAGTATGGAGATACAGTAATCCAAATGGATTTCATTCTTTGACCATGACTCATGGTAAGAGATTTTTTTATCTTAATTTTATTATACAGTGGTATCTTTGTTCATGAGCTTATTTTCTACAGTTTTGGAAAAGATGGCCACCATTTGTGTTTGTGGGGGAAGATGGCCATGGATCATGTTTGTGAACAAAATTCTTTACAAACAAAAGTGTTCGTGAGCTGAGGTACCATTGCATACAAACTCACAGACACACTCAACCTATTACACATGAATGTGCATATGTATGTTGCATGAAACAGGTATTACCTTCACTGCATAAAATAATCTCTGACATTTCTATTTCACTGGATCATTTTAATCCACTAAGTTAGTTGCATCACTAGGATCAAACTGAGGACCTCATGCTTATCAGGCAGGCACTGTGCCACTGAGCTGTATCCCTGGCCCAGGGCCCTGAATTCTTGGACTGTAGCTCTGCTGACAGGAGCAGAGTCTTCTTGTCTACCCTGTGAAGATGCTTGCCCTTTTCCCCTGACATTCTGGTCCCCACGAGCATCCCTGTGGATTAGTCCTTGACTCCCAAGGCCTTACCCACCTAAAAGTGTATCCTGCCCTGACAGTATCTCTGTAACATGAATTAATTGAGAAATTCCAACAGATTTTTAAATAGCAGAATATTCCTACAAATACACTGGGCCTCACTGAGTGGATTCTAGCACTTTCTCAGTTTTTGATGAGACTACAAGCAATGATTTTATCAACTGGGTCAAGAACCAAAATGAGAATATAGTATGTTAGGATGTTCATACCTAGTCCCATTGTGTGATGAGGGGTTCAGCCCCACTGCTTGGGAAGAGGGGGCTGCAAACTTCTCTTCATACTGTGGCTCTGGGGCAACTGTAGCCCTGCCCACTGCTCTGAGATATCATGTGATGGAACTGACCTGGGAACACTTCATCCATGTGGAAGCTCCCCACAGATCCCATCTTAGGAGCAAACCAGCACAGAATACTCTTCATTCTGATAACCTAGAGACAGGACCTCTTATTTTGCCTACCCACAAAAATATATTTGAGAGCTGTCTCTTCCAAAATTGCTCTGAGACAGTTACAGTGAACATGTGTGCTTCTTCATTCTACTTCTCCTGTGTTCTGGGACAGGATAGGAGTAACCCAGGGACCATGTATGTGTTCAACTTGGCTTTCACTCTCTGGTCCCCCTCTACATGTTCCAAATCACACCAGAAACCAACCGAATGGCAGGTGATAGGGGATTGGCTAAATACACAAATCAAATGTATGTGGCCATTAATAATTATACTGACAGTTTATATTTGTTAATACTAAAAATTACTCCCTAACGCATCACTAAATGAAAACAACAGGCTAGTAAGCAGGATGTATGATAACTTAAATAATAGTGTGTGTGTGCAGAGAGAAGAAAAGCCAGAAAGGATGAACCTCAGAATATCTTTGGGTAGTAGGATTGTCATCAGTAAGTTCTTTTCAGAGCTTTTTTTATTGTTCAAATTTCTTATCAGGAGTTATTTTTGTAGTCAGAAAAGTTAGTAAATTTTATTTTAAAATTCCTCTTGTACTGTTTTTCCCATTCAGAGATAACAAAGGCAGTAAGGAACAATATAAAATACACTGTAATATTACCAATAAGCAGACGAGGCTGTCCAGCAGCATAAAGCCCACACAGCCACAGTTGCAGAGGGGCTAGGTCTGCTTAGGAGCCATGACTGAGAGGAGGACAGCAGGCAAGGGAGGTCGTCCTGCCAGCCAGAGGTGTGGGGATCCTGTATGCACCACACACACACACCCCCCACACACACACCCCCACACACCCCCACAGGCGCTCACCCCAGCCCGCACCCTTCTGCCGTAGGGTGCTCTTCCTGATGATGATATTAGTGGACTCTTTAATTAAGCTGCAAGCTTCTTGCATACATTTCCATTTTACTGTCTGCTTTAGAGCTCCTCAGGCAGCAAGACCCTTTGCCAACCCAGGACAGATGCTTCCTCAGAGAGCTGCTGACATTACTGATTTGCCCCCAGGTAGCTGTGTTTCTCAGGAGACCCGAGTAAGAGCTGCCAAGTCCTCATGCTGCCTGTCCCTCGGCAGCATGGAATCAGCTTCTGTGCCCTGTTTGTGAGGCTGTTGTCCTCGATCTCTCTGTCCACAGGCCTGGGAGCTCTGACCTTTGACACTTGTCAGTGCAGATCTGTGTGATATTGAGGACACAAAAGGGATAACATGCCTTTCACTGGCTCAGGGACATGGATCTCACCGTCAGGCAGGCCCACCACCCTCATGCTGAGGGACAGTTTATCCTCATGTTGTCCACAGCCTGCCCAGCTGGCAGCTCCCTGGTTGAGGTCTAGGTCTGATGAGGGCACAGTGAAAGCTGTCAGGAGATGGGGCTGTGTCCCATGAGTTTCATCCTGAGGGTGGGAGAAGGAGAAAGCCCTCAGGAACGGGAAGCAGCTGCTTTCCACTGTGGGCATGGCAGGGGTTCTCAGGTTCTCTGTTCCCGGATGATCCAGATGCTGCTGGAAATCCAAGCGTCCCTGCCTAAGTTTCCATAACCCGAAAGGAGGCCATCTTTCCTCTTGTGCACATCTAAGGTGAAGACCCCAGATGTGTTCTGTCCCATCTTCCTGCTTGTAATCTGAGCCCCTTACAGCATTCTCTGAAATAACTGTTTCCCAGAGATTCCAGGATTCCTAGCTCCAAGCTCGGTTTCCACGTGCCACCTTCTCGCGCTTGGCTTACCTGGGAGCCTGCAGGTGCTGTGGCAATGCCGAGAGCACCTAGGTAAATGCAGAGGGCTGAATATTTAGTGCATTATCAGTTGTGTTTTGAGCAACCCTCAATGGACCATTGACTTGCACCGGACCTGTGCTGGGTGTCTCACTAAATATCGCCTCTGTAGCCCTCACAGCATGGGTAGGCTGGGTGGGACTGTGTGAGGCACTTGGTACTCAGAGCTGCCAGTAGCCTGTGCTGCCAGCCCCATTACCACTGCCCTCCATCTCAGTCCTGTTTGGTTTTGAATGTTCATATGTGACATCCAGGAAGATACCAGAAAAGGGAGTCTGGTGGCAACAGCCTGCTAACATGTTTGTCTTATCTCCTTGTCCTCTGTCACATGCCAGCTCTCAGGGCCCCAGGAACATTTAGGTGAATGTATACCTGCATTGCTGCAGGGCATCCACCTGAAAGTCCTGCCTCCCCGCCCCCTTGGATCCTCCAGTGAGACCCCGAGAAGAACCCATTCTAACCTCTCTACACTGAGTCTTACTTGATCGCTGTGACATTCTCTCTTGGGGCCTGCGTGTTTTTTTGTTCCCAAGCCACAAGCCTGATCCCTTACGGAGCCTCCAGGGGCCCTCATCTCCTGCCAGCCTTCAGCATGTACTCTTCTGTTAAGGCCCTCCCTGGCCTGTCCCCCACCCTTTCATAGCGGGGCTGGCCCTGGATTTCAGCGCACCTCGCTAAGATCCAGGCGGCATGTCGAGGTGGACATAGGAGCAGCAGGACTCTAGTCTGACATCACTTCCTGATTGGCTTTAGTGAGCTGACAGAGACGCAGCCCTCAGTCTCCTGTCTGGGAGGTGCAGTCGTTCCTCATGGACTTAGTGCTTTGCTAATTAGCGCTACCTTCTGCTGTAAAGTTTAACCTTGAAAGTACCACTATATTTAGAACAGTGTTCCCTAAGAATGACATTTGAGATAACTGCTTTTTATAACACTTTAATTAATTTGGTTTCATAAAGCACTTCAGATAGAGATTTACTTTTTTAGCTTGCTGGTGTTTCCAGTCCCACCTGGAATCAGGGAAAGGGAGGGCTCATGCTGTGTTCTTTCAGTACCTTAAAACAAGCAGCAGAAATAAGATGCCTGCACTTGACATTTGCAGGTAATTATGTTGGAGATGTGTGATACAGGTTCAAGGCAATTGGCAGTTCTGGTAACTGCTACAAAAGACATGATCTTGTCAGAAAAATAGTTTCTGTGACTAAAGCTCCATAGGGGTGATTGCCAGAAAGATCCCAAGTTAAACAGGACCTTTTCCACTGGGCTTGCACCATGGCCTGCACCCAGGGCGCCCTGTGTCCCAACAGCTCCTCACTTCCTGGCTCTGCCCCACTTCTTGTCCTTCTTCCCTTTTTGTCTTGTCCTGCTTTGTATCATTCATGATTTACATGAAAAATATACTGAAGGAAAATAAAACCACAAGTATCAGGAAAACTAAAACCATAAAGCTAACTTAATTTCTAAGTTTCAAATTTGGCTTTGAATTTCCTGGTGACAAAAATGAAAGAAAAACAAGAGTCAGCTGTTTAATTGTCATCATCAGCAAAGCACTTCCACCAGTGGCCCTCCTGGCTCACTAGTGTGTGGTGCATTTCTTATCTCTGGTTGCACTGAAACTCTTGGTTTTTGAATTTAGATAGTTTGACCATCGTGTGATTTGATGAACTTTTCTCGGCTCGGAGACCTCTTTGCTTTCTGTACTTGGATGTTGTTTGCGTCATTACCCAGGTTTGGGAAATTTTCAGCCACAGTTTCTTTAAGTGTGTTTCTAAAATTCTTTTTTTTTTTTTTCTTGTACTGGGACTCAAACTCATGACCTTATGCTTGCCAGGCAGACACTGTGCCACTGTGCTATAACTCTGGCCCAAAATTCTTAATTCTTTTGTTGGTTTCCAATCATTCTTATGGGTTTTTTCATTCTCTTTCATTCTTTTTACTTTTTGCTCTTCTAATTGGGTAATTTAAAATATCCTGGGCTGGGTGTGGTGGTGCACGCCTATACTCTAAGTCCTCTTACAAGTTGAGGCAGGATGTTCTCAAGTTCAAGTCCAGCCAGGGCAACATAGTGAGACAGTGTCTCAAAATACAAAACTTTTTAAAATCTAGGTGTATGGCTCAGTGTAAAGGACCACAGGGAGTCAAGAGAAATTCTGGCTTCACACTCTGTGCTTGATCAAGTTTGCTATTGAAGCTTTGTCTTGTAGTTTTCAGTTCTTTAAGATTTATTTTTTGTTTCTGTTTGTTGGTTTTCTTCTTTCATTCATGTATTGTTTCCCAAATTCCACTTAGTTTTTATCTGTGTATTCTTGTAGTTTGCTGAACTTCCTTAGGATGGTTGTTCTGAACTGGGTGTCAGGGGTGTCTCTCAGGTCCATTACTGGAGCTTTATTAGTTTGTGCTGGTTGATGTCTAACTCCCTGACCCTGTAGTTCCTGTGTCCGCGCAGTGGTGGCTGTGTAACTGAGGAGGCAGCCGCCTCTGGCTCGGTCACAGCTTCTCTTTGCATGGCCTGAGCTGCAGTGTTGGGCTGTGACTCTGGCTGGGTAGGCCACGAGGCCCTGACTGCAGGGACTACTGTGAACATCTCTGATTGGCTGGCTGCTGAGCTGAGCTGAGGCTGAGCCTGCAGTCACTCTGATCTGACAAGGGCTGGAGCCTCTGCTCCATGCAGTAGCTGAGGTGGCCTCTTGAGTCCAGGGGCACCACTGTCTATACCCCAGGTCAGGCTCCTTTGCCTGTGCATCCTGTGGGAATGCACTGTGCCTGAATCCCCTTCCTGGCAGGGCCTTGCTGTTAGTCTGAGGCTGCAAAGGGCTGCCCCTCTAGGGGCTGGAGCCAGTGCCCTTGGCACTGGGATTCTGGGAGCAGCCAGCACAGCCTTGCAGGTGGGCTGTGTACATGGGCTGATGTCTCAGTGCTGCCCCGAGCTGGTGCCACTTATAGTGAGCACCAGTGCCTTTGTTTCTTGGGAAGCCACCCAAGAGCATTGGTACATTCAGAAGTTGGGATCTGCTGCTGGTTTTCTCTTCCTGCTTAGGAACTGTGCCTCGAGGGGGCCTGAGCAGCCCTGTCTGTACCTGTGGGGTGTGATATGGCCCAAGTGAGGCCATTTCTCATCTTCCTGGAATAGTCAGAGTAGACTCTGTGGTGAGCTTGGCTGTGTCGGTCCTGTTTCTGGTTTGGGGGTTTTGCTCTACAAACTGAGTCCAATATTGTAGCTCAGCCAAGGGAAAATAAGAGAGACAGGGCGTGGCACCTGGTGGCGCAGTATGCATGGCCGAGGCTGTTGCTGCTGATTGTGATCGTGCTTCCCCCTAACTGGACACAGTGCCAGGCACAGATGGGGGCCCCCTCTCCCTCCACACCCTTCTCATGCCAGAGCAGGCACCTAGTCAGGGGCCTACCTGCTCCTCAGCGCAGATGTGGTGTGTACTTCCTCCAGGCCAGGGAAGGCCCCAGCCACACTGCCAGAGAACTAGGGCCTTTCTGGCTTTCTGGCGAGAGACAACAAAAAGGAAATGTTTCCCCAAACTAAAGAAAAAAAATGACAAAATGTTTTTGACAAAGCACTTGAAATTAGAATAACCCCTGTAGAGATAGATTGTATTTGAAGAATAGTAAATCCGAAGACATTTTTTCTAATAATATTCTAGCTCCAGCAGGAGCCAGTTGTCCTGAGAGCACCCTTGGCTCTGAAGACCTTCCGACACAACCCAGAAGGTTCTCCTGTGTTACGAAGGTCATTAAGACAGGAGGAGGAGGAGCCAGTGCTGCCTGAGGGCCTCAGATTCAGCCTCTCACACTCAGCTTGACCATCAGAGGGGTGAATCATAGTTTCAAGGCATTCTTGCTAGTCTTTCTGATCTTTAGTTTTTTGAGGTAGGGTTGTATTGTGGCTCTCAAACTTCCCTTAAGCAGTCTTCCTGCTTCAGCCTCCTGAGTTGCTGGGTACACTGCCATGCTGGCTTCTTGCCACCCTTTTGCACAAGACGGTAGATGACTGATAGAGTGAATTTGCCTGCATACTCTTCCTATAAAATTGCAATGTGAGTCCCAGAAATGTAGTTTAGGGAGTTACCATAATTGTAATGGAATGGCTGATAAAGCAGTAAGTTGTTTAGAAAATGTTTTGTTTTATCCATATTCAGTTATGACCCAAAGAAGGATTGTATGTAAAATGAAAGCTGAAAGAATTGGCCAAGGTAAGAATCCATTGGTTATGCCCAAAGCCTTTATTTTGCTCTATTTGATTTCAGCCTTTTAATTAAATGAACTCTAGGAGGAGATTTTGCCAAGTAACCTGGATGTCGCATCAGACCTATTGCCCAGTGATGGTCCAGGAAGCAGCTGAGAGCTACATCAGCCTGTGTGTGCGTGGTATGCGTGTGTGTGTGTGTGTGTGTGTGTGAGTGTGTGAAGAGTAGCAGCAAGTGAATGTCTGCTCTCTCCTCTTGCAGACCCCTGCTCTTCCAGACCAGTGAACATGTGGCCAGCAGTCCCGCGCTGGGAGAGATCATCCCCTTCAGCGTCATCCTTCAGTTTCTGTTCAGCAGGGCGCCTGCCGAACTGAAGTCCCCCTTCCAGGTACAGACCCTAACCCTGCAGGGCCCCAAGCCAGCCTGGGTGAGGACAGCTGAGCTGGAGTTGCCCGAGAGGCCCCGAGGAGCCCTTTCAAGTAATCGTGTTGCCAGGCACTAGTGTCCTCAAAGCTTTCTAAGGGAGGTCCCATTTTCTTGCCAAGTTCGTAAATTAGCAAATCTTGGAGGCTTTGTGGCAGCAAGGGTGCTGCATGGCTGCCTGCTGAGCCTAGGGTCCCTTTGGCGGGGGCAGGGAGCAGCCGACTGCCTTGTGCTGCCCTCACTGACCTGCATGTTCTCCCCTCATCTGCCCTGCCTGCAGAGGGCAGAGTGGTCACACGCGCGCTTCTCCCAATGGCTGGATGACCACCCGTGTGAGAAGGACCGGCTCCTGCTGATCAGGTAGAGCTGGCCAGGCGCTGGGGCTGGGCGGCAGGGCGGGGTGGGGCTGTCCTGAGCTCAGACCCAGATGCAAACTGAGGGCAGGTGACTGCCCCAGGCCCCACACAAGGTATGGTGAGCTCTGAAAGTGCCAACAGGGACATGGCCTTAGTGGGAGGCAAGGACTACTGAGCAGCCTTGTGGTTGCAGTGTCCTTTAGTGGCGTGTGAACAGGTGTGCATATTCATGGGACACCACAGCCCACTGCACTCCCTCCTGCTGGGTCCTCCACGGTCTCTGCTCCTCTCCTGCCTGGCCTGAGGCTCCTGGGTGGCTGCTGGTCAGCAGCCCTGCACTGGAGCCCTGTAGGGTAGCTGCACTGGGGGCACTGCAGGTAAGTCAGTGGGCTTGGCCCTGTCCTCTAACCCGGCTCCCCGGCTCGTTTGCTCAGCGGTCACCTTCCATTTCCCATGTGTGCTTGCCGTCTCTTCCTGCATCCTGTAGCCTCTGGTCCCAGGTGAGCTCACAGCCCCCTCAGTATTCCCTGGTCCTGGGTCTATACCTGTGGAGAGCAGAGGGCCTCAGGCTGGGAACCTTGCTGCCACATGTCCGACGAGGACTCCCCCAGCCCCCCAAGTGTTGACTGTGAGTCACCTCTCCATGCGGGCCTTCTGGGGAGGCCACTTTCCCCAAAGCAGCCAAACTAGGACCCTGTGAGATCTGGTGGACTTCCGACACCCTCCCCCTTGGATGCAGAGTAATGGCACGCCTCTGCACGCATGCCACAGCAGCTGTCTGCCATCACTGAAAGCTCTAGAAAGTTCGCAGCTCTAGGGTTCTCTCAGAGACCCTCATAGAAGTCCTGGCCCAGGCCCAGGGCCCAGCTAGCCTCTGGGAGCTGCATCAGGGTCGCCAAGAGCCCTGGACAGTTCCGCGGAGTAGCTGGGTACTGCGGTGGGAGTGGGATGTCATGGCAGCTCCTGCCAGGAGGCTCTGGGAAATCATTCACAAGCAGTGAGATTAGCCGAGCCCTTAGGCTGGTGTCCAGAAACGCCGGGGTTTCCTAAGACCCCACTTCCTGAGTATCTGTGGGAAGGGCCCCATGCTCCTCTGTGTCCCTGTGACTGGCCAAGCCGTTGCTGTGCCCAGTAGGGACCTGGGCCAAGCCAAGGATTTGCAGTCTCTTAAGAGCCGAGCCCCAGAGATCCTCTCAGGGATTGACAAGGCTCAGCCAGCTGAGCAGGGCTGGGCCTCACGGTGTTCACAAGGTGAGATGCGTTCACCCACAACAGGTGTCCTGCCCTGGGTGCATCACAAATCTGTTTTCTTTTATTTCTCTTTAAAAATGTATCCAAATGATTTCATCAGTGGTGCTGTTGCTAAGCCTATATTTAGCACTGAAAATCATGCTCAGAAATCCTGTTGTGCTTTTTAAATAAGGCCTACCCATCCCTCGTCATGGCTGGTACTAGGACCTTGGTGCCAGCTGGGATGCTGCCAGATGCACTCCTGCTGCAGCCTGGCCCAGGTGGGTGGGTAAGGGGTCGCTGCCAGGGATGTGTAGCCATAAGTGGTATGGCACAGCTTGTGTCCTGCACCACGGACGTGTGTCCTTCCCCTGTGGATAACCCGGGTGAGCACTGCTCTTTTGTCTTTTTGTTTTGGTCTCTGGGTCAGACCCCACATCTACACATCCTGTTCCTCCAGCTCAGTCTCCTGGGCTGGCATAAAGTAGAGCAGCGAGGATGGCGGGGGCCACTGCTGCATAGATGGCACGTACTGGACATTCCTGCCTTTCTGTTTCCTTTGACACAGCTGCTTTTCTGGAGCCTGAATGAGTAATGGTTGAGTTAATTTTAAGTCAAAGTAACTGCAGACCCTGAAGCCAGGTGGGGAAGGGCCCCTCAGTCCACCTGGCAAGGGCTCCACTGTGTGCTGCAGGCGTGGAGGCAACACCTGCGTCCTGTGGTGCCATCACGTCACCAGGTGAGGTATGAGTGCTCATATAGAGATGTCACGGGCACTGCGGAGAACGGCTTGGACCCCGAGCCTTCTCTGTCAGCGGTTGAGGCAGATCAGCAGCGCTTCTTCCAGGCCTCTGAGAAGCAGCACATGGGAGTGACACTTGCCCTCGGACTGCAGACCTGATGCTTCTCAGAAAATGCTGTGCTGTTCGCCTTCTTGCGCCTCTGCTGTCTTCATTGCCCAGGAGCGCAGGCCACGCACCATTCCCTCTGCTCTGGGTGTTGTGTACAACCCTGGGCGCCCTGTGGTGGAGAGGGGTGCTTGGTCTTTGCTGCCAGGATCACTGAGACACTGGGTGCTTAAAGGGTTTGGGAGTTGAGGGGCCAAAATGCAAACCTGGGCTCTCACTGCTTTTTGAGGTTCAAGGTGTTCTGTCACCGTGTGCTTCACCACTAATCGTGAAGAACGTTAATAACTGACAAAAATCAACTTTGTTTTCCATAACAAAGTTGTTTCCTCTACTTGGCTAGTGGGTGTCACCATGAGCAGCATTGCCATGTTACCACAACCATTTCTGTAGTAGTCATCTGTGAGGTTTATGATAACTGCTTACAAACCAGGGTGGCAACCAACACTTACATAATGCTTGGCCTGCCTTCCAGGAAAACCAGTGTTTTGCTGGAGCATATGAAGTAATTTAATAAATGCTTCAAAATCATGCTCTGATTTTATCTTACTTTTTAAATTTTTATTCTTTTTTTTGTGGAACCAGGGATTGAACTCATGACCTTGTGCTTGCCAAGCAGGTGCTTATGCCACTGAGCTAAATCCCCAGCCCATGCTCTGATTTTATGTGGGAGGGTATCTTCTTAATCTGTTTTTCTCTCTATAGCTCTGATGGTGTTTTTGATGAATCAAAGAAAAAAAACCCTTTCTGAGCTTTTTTACATGTTGTGTCATTTATATAATAACTTATCTTTTTGAATGCAAATGAAACTAATTTGATTTTTGGCCATTTATTAAACAAGAATGGATGTAAACCATTCCATTACAGAATAATTTTCTATGAATCTTAACATTTCTTAGACACACACACACACACACCATCATTAAAGAAGGCTGAGCCCTTAAGTTTTCACTGTGTATGAATCTAAAGATGACATTTGGGAGTGGGGACAATTGTCTAGAGTGGCATGGCAACTAGAAAAATACTGAAAGCAGCAAGTTTTTCTAGAGAAATTGCTCCCTAGGAGAGTCAGCTCTGTGCCCCACAAAACATTGTTCTCTGAGTGTGAAATTCTACCTCGCAGCCAGCTGGGAGTTATGCAGTAGGGGAGCTTGGGTCTGAGCATGTGAGCTGAAGAACAGTATTGACTGACTTCTTGTCAGGAAGTAGCCTGTCCCACCACATGGCTCATTTAAAGGACTGGAGCCCTAAACAGAAACTGGTGCCAGGCTGTTAACACAGAAGTTAACACACCTGGAAAGCACAGATGTGTACAACTCCAAGGTGCTTCCCATCTTGGTTAGGAAAGGTTTTACCTTTTTACTTGAAGCTGAGTCCTAATAGGAGCTCTGTGAGGAAAGGCACAGCAGGGACAGGAAAGTGAGGGGGGCTCTCCCTAGGGGGTACTGGCATTTGTGTGGAGTAGCGCACTAGCACCCTGCTTTCTGCTTGAGTGGGCAGTGGGATGTGGCTAACAGGGCAAAAGGAAACTGGTTGTCTTAGACATCAAACCACCCAAGAGCCAGCAGTAGGCCAGAAAGGGCCAGTGATGAAGCTGTTGGCATTCAGCTGGTTGTGACTTTGGGCACTGGCCTGGAGGGACTAGGACTTGCCGAGTGACATTATGCTCCAAGAAGAGATCTCTGGCTGTAGGGTACAGGAGATTCCTTCAGAGCTAAGACAGTCACCACCCAGCGGTGGTCGGCACCAGACAGCAAAGGGTGGGCAGGGCTGAATGAGTACCTGTGTGGGTGTCCGCTGCAGGCGTGGAGCTGGTAAAAAATCAGGTGTAGGAGACTCCAGAGACCTGTAGCTGGTGCCCTGTACTGAAAGAGGGACAGAACGCTTCCCTAGGGCTCCAGCAGGCTGGCCAGGGGACTGTGTGGAAACCACAGAGATATATGAGGTGTAAAAAAACCCCAGGAGGACAGGGCTGGGAAGGAAGATGTGGCCAGCGGGGTAGGTGTGCGGGGCACAGAAGTGGTAGCCTTGGACCTGGTTGACCGCATATGTGAGAGCAACGAAACCAAGCCATGCCAGGCCCAGGTAGGGGTTTTGGATCAAGTGAGTCTGAGATTGTGTGAGCTGAGTAACAGTATTAAACTGGATCTTTAGTCAGTGGTAAATTTTGAAGAAAACAGTGATCATGACAAAAATGAGTTCTCTATACCTGCCACTTAAATAGGTCAATATTTAACAATTAATCTTGGAATCATTCTTTCTTAAACAGCTGTTCCAGTTCAGAGATGGGTGGGCTTTTGCTGGAAAAAGCCACATACTGAGACTCAGTGGGCTGTGATGTCTGCCTCACCTTTACTTGGCTGCAATGGTGGGGGTGGGAAGCAATCCCGGGGTGCACTGTCCTAAACCATGAGGCCCTAACTACACTGACTGCGTCTCGTTATTCATCCTAGGTACCCCACGTGGGCTCCTGGTGGCCCATCATGTGTCAGGTATCTCATACTCCTGCCATCACTGCCCAGCACACCTTGGGAAGAGCTGCGTCTGTGATGGGGAACAGAACAGGGCATAGCCTGTGCCATTGCACACGACCAGGCCCCCAAATCTGAGTCGGAGGAGTGGTCACCCACGTAGCCACCAGGATGCCCCCCGAGGGTGGGAAGGTCGTCTTTGCTCGCCCTTTAGGATAGCAATTGTGCAAATATGCTTATTTCTAATTTTCTTCATATTGCTACCCCCTACTGTTGTTTTTAAGTTGTATTTTCAGATTTCTTTTCATTTTGGTTTTCAGGGGAGCCCTGGAAGCTTACGTTCAATCAGTGAGAAGCAGAGAAGGTAAAGAATTTGCACCAGTGTACCCCATAATGCTTCAGCTGCTTCAGAAGGCGATGTCTGCTCTTCAGTAGCAACACAGTCTGTTGCTCTCCACATGGCACTGGCTTCTCCCCAAGATTAGAAACCTTAACGGACCTTTCCAGTACACCTTTATCTCTGTAGTACTTCTACTTTTTTGTAGTACTTCTACTTTCAATAGCATGTCAAGAGAGGTTCATCATCGCCCTCTTTAAACTCCACAGGCCTGATTCTCCCCGCAGGACATCCAGCTTTCTCCTTGCACAGGTTTTTATCTACCGCAGCCTAAGTCACGGACAGGGTCTTGGCTGCAGCCTGTGCCACCCCCACTATGTGACCCAGGCTGTGCTCTTACCTCACCAGGAAAGCCCTGAAAACCCAAAGGCCCATGCCAGATCCTTATCACATCCTGGGGCAGCAGTCAGATGTTGGTGTTTTAAAAATACATCCCCAAAGTAGAAATTCCTGTGGTTTGGTTACAGCTGGTGCATCCTAAAGCTGAGGCAGAGGACTGAGTGCTCTTTTTATGGCAATTTAATGAAGATTTAAATAAAGCTTTACACACTGTCACTTCATTTAGGCTCTGGAGGGGGGCTGTTCAGCAGCCTTTTAACAAAGATTAACAATAATCCAGGCATTATTTTTCTAATGCCCTTGTCTCATTATTAATTTTAAAATCAAACAATGAATGTTAGGACTTCTTCACTTTGTTTTCATCTCCTGATCCCATTGTTCTAAAAACTCATACATAAAATTCAGAAGTTGATCAATCAGAAGTCTTTTTTTCATTTTATTTGAAATAATATACAAGAATATAGTGTGCAAAATTGAGGGGCAACATCATGAAGTGTAATGAACTGAAACCAATTTTACAGCTGTGATTCCTAACCAGAACACCACCTGGTAAGTAACACAAAAAGCCATGATTGTAGCTCAGAGCAAAAGCAGCCGTATTGCCAATGTATCTGCTCGAATTTCAGACAGTTGGAGGAAAAGTAAAGTGCAAGTGTTGCACTGCAGTAAGTGCAAAGACTGCCCCCACCATAAAGATGACAAAATATATTTCAGGTATGTGGCTGAGGAGACGCAGGACACAAAGTTAAAAATACAAAGGTGTCGACTGTTAACAGCACCATTGCAGTGACCATATCCCAGTGCTAGTAACCAACCGCACCTCAGCTGGGCTGGTCTCCACTGGAAAGGATGGACTAGTGCTGCCACCTGGTGCAAACACTCAGCATGCTGGTGCTAACTGCTGCAGCGGCAGGTGGCACTTCTCGCCTGGACGGCGACACCATCCACCTGCAGTGAGTCTCTTGGCACTGGCCAGCCTGACAGGGCCTATTTGGCACAGATGCTGGGCCATGTGGTGGATGCTCATGAGAGTCCAACTCCCAGCTTCTGCTTCTTTCCGTCATGTATACGTACAGATTAATAAGCAGTAAGGAGCCAATGTATAAACAGCAGTTACTTGTCTTTAAATTCCCCTTCGTACAATTTAAAATAAACATGTATACACTTTGTCTCTTTCTACTGTACTTTAGCACCACAGGATATCAATTTTCAAGCCTATATTACCTGATAGACATATATGAAGGTTGGAAGGAAATAAGGCAATTTGGTTTACAAAGTTGATAGTTTTAGCATACTTAATGCTCTAATGGAGAAAGCAAATCCTCACTCGTATTATTAAATCATTTCAAGACAATGCTACCGGTATCTTATGGTCACACCAATTCAGGACCAACAGGGAGACTTTGATCTTCTTAAGCCTTTCCATCAAGAGTCAATGTTTATGCAACTGAAGAACGTAGCATTCTGGTTTAATGTTGTTGTGAGCCCTGTGGAAATAAAATTAAATTCAGTAAATGCTTACAAACCAATATATATTCTACATAGGAAAGGTCAGATAGCTAATATTTATAAATTTGCCATTTTAAAAAGATTGCTTTCTCAAAAATGATTTTAAAGTTTGCTAGTATCACATGGCTTAAACATCTAGAAAATTTATGAAGCTGTTAAGAGCAGAAGGAACAGAAAGGAGATTCATGTAAAGTCCTACCACATAAAATGCTAAACTAATAAAGGACTTCCAAAATCCAGTTTAAATACTTTCTCGTCAATCTAACAACTGGCTGCTATTGTAAGATTCTTGGAAAATGTAAGACACAATTGTATGTTCCTATAAAACAAGCATGAATATACAGAAGGAAAGTCAAGCATCCTTAACCAGGTCTGTTAACTACTGACATCTTCATTTTTTTAGTATTTTAAACAGCCCATTCTGCTTTATGATGTGAAATTTTCTTTTTAATTGAACTAAAAAATAATGAACATAAAGTACATTGACTACTAATGGGAAATTCTACGAGCTGAGCCTACATGAAGCACAGTCGTGGTCTAACTTTGTTAATCACCTTCCTGGGCCTATTCTCTTCTTATGGTTTGGACGTGCAGAAGGAACCTGCACAGATGTCCTCACTAGCCCTCACCACAGACAGATAAGAAAGGGCTGCTGAGACATGCCACCAAGTGAGAGGTCTAATGTAGCATTAATGAGTTAATGTGCAGCTCTGACTCCAGTTATTTTTCCACCTCCACATTTAACATGTTCTCTTCAAGTTGGCTTGAAACATCTACTCGCCATATTGAGTAAAGGGCACCTGGCAATGAAAAGCATGGTGGCCTTTCCTCACAGGATGCTGTGAAAACCTTGGGCTTTTAAGTATAGAGTGCCGAGACCCAGCGTGAGCACCACTCTCTAAAGACCCTAAGAACTGCTCCATCAAGCCGGTGCACCCAAGAGGAAATCAAGACCAGTCCCACTACTTGGTGAAACGTACAGAATTGGTTCTTTTCCTTTTCCAACAGTCGGGATTTAAACGTTTTTGTTCTTCAGCCAAAGCCTTTGCTTCTAATGTGTACATCCTCCTCTCTTCATTCTTCATTTTCTTCCACCTGTCACCCAGGATCACACTTATGGCTCTGTAAAACAAACATTTACATAATGTTGAAGACATGAATTTTTCATAAACTCAGTCAAGTGCTGCTGCTACTTCGGGTAGAAGTGTTAAAAATCTTGTCCACCGTAAACGAGAAAAGGTCAAGGCTGTCAGTCTTCTCTAGCCAAATCCCACATCATATGCCCTGCACATCATCCTCTTTGCCAAAGCCTTATGGAGGCTGCCAATATCCTAACTGCTCAAGGACGTGAAAACAGCTCACGGGAATGTCTTATAAATATTAAGTTTAGAAGAAAAAATTTAAACATTTCAAACAAAACATTTAAATTACCACTGGATTTATCCTTAAATGTGAGTTTTTAAGGTGTTAAAGATACAAAAATCGGATGTTCATATCAATAGCATAACATACTCAGCTTACCTTGGAAGGTATTCTGTTGTGGCTGTAATCTATGAAACAGTTATGAAAAGTTCCTTCCATTCATGCAACCAAGGCGAGCACTTAGCATGAACTATGCCTGCCTCACTCTTAATCTCTCAATAAAACCAAGTAAACTTTAGGGCATACTTGTAACTTGAGAGACTAAATTCACAGGCTAAGTAAGGGGAAGCCAAACTGACAGGATTTTTCATGATACAAATGTACAACTACCTTCCTACTGACACCTGTCACTGCTAACCACACCTCTTACAGTAGTCTCACCCAGGACACACAGACACAGCATCTCCCATGATACAAGACAGCAAGTCTCGGAGTGGCTGCAAGTCGTTTTGTGCTGTCTGGTAAGGAAGACAGTGGTAGCTGTGCTTTAGCAGAACAGGAACCCAGAAACTGCTGCTTTAGGAGTATGTAGTACGTAGTTTATCCATGACGCCAGTGCAGTTAAACACTGTGCTCCATCTTCCTTTATTAAAAATCAGTTTTATAGCTTCTTGGGTAAAGGTACTAATAATGATTGACAGATGGCCAGTTAAGCCAGTAAACAATCTGTGTAGTAGGAAATGTTTTTAAATGTATTTTTTTTTTGAGGGGTAGGGGTACCAGGCGTTGAACTCATGACTTCACGCTTGTTAGGCAGGCACTTGTGCTGCAGAGCTAAATCTCTGGCCCCTGTAAAATGTTGTTAAACAGGTGGTTATGTGACATTTGAGATTTTTCTTCTTAAAATGAGGCCTATTGGCTTCCACAATTCTGCCTGAGTGCTAGGTGACAGGTGTGCCACCATGCTCAGCTTATTCTTTTCAGTTAAAACATGACAAGGAAATGTGCACAATGATATGTATGGCCTGTAGTCTGTATTCCCTTCTTTAATAATTATATATAACACAAAATATACATAACACAAAATATGTATCTACACATTCATTTTTGCATGGACTTTTTCATCTGTGTTGATGATACTGACTTACAGGACTCCTTTTCTCTCTGATCTACATATTTTAAGTCTCCATTCCCCTCAATGTCCGAATAAGAACTACTTAATCAAATTCAGTTACAGCTATATTAAAGAAATTGGGAAAATCCAAGTTCAAAATTATCATTTTCCCTCATTCAATCCAGAAAATAGGTATACCTGACATCCTTCAATACTACATTAGCAAAACACATGGAAGCTAAACTGAAATGCAAAACAAGATTTATGAGCAATAAGGGGACACCCTGACATCAACAGTGAAAATGAGATTTACACTCAATCAGAATAGTCCAATTATCCAGAATTATACATAAATCCAGAAAGCATCCTTGGGAGAGAGATGTGGTTGAAGAAATACTAAATGTGCTATAGGAATATAAACCCTATTTCTAGACACCAAGCTACCTGTTTAGTCACTCACTATCAGCTTTACAGAAAGAGAAAGATTACCAGTCACCAAATCTGGAAGACTGGTCATTTGCTGGAGGTACAAGGGGAAAAAGTTTTATTAAATATAGTCTTAAGTGCACCTGAATATAACTCTCAAGTTCTAAATTTATTTTTTATGAACATATCACAGTAATGACCAAAAAAGCAGACTTCTAAACTGAATTTTTAAAGACATTACAGTCAAACCATTGTTTTTTACTGACAGGAAATAGAAGATTAAAGTTTATTTTAATTGCTCTAAGTTATATAACAGACCCAAGAGTTAACAATTTCAATGGTACTGAAAACATCCTTAATTCTACACTACAGATCTTAAGGAATGAAACACAAAGACAAAACCATTCATTAAAGTATTGCCTGAAACACTGTAAAAGAAACTAACAAGCATAACATGGATCAGCTCTCAAAGATGCATTTACTACTTATAAATACTATGCAGAATGGATATTAGAATTAAGGTCTTGGGATGTTCCAATGTGCTTTCATCATTTGATCATGATAGGAAAGGTAAATTAACTTTGATCTCAGAAAAATGGGAGACTGGAAGATGACAGTATTGATATAGATTAGCTGGTTGGTACAGAAGAGAAGGGTCAAGTACGTTTTTATTCCTGGGCTAACTGTGGACAACTTTTAAGTTCAGCCTTTTGACAAACGTGACAGCACACTATGAACTACCAATGCCAGCACAGACAAAATCTCGGCCTTTGGACATGAGGTAATACATTCTTCTATAAAAACGGAACCATCAGTATCAGAATTGTGTCCTTGGAAAGTGTAAATGGCAGTTACTATTTCAAAAAGTATAGGAAGCATTCAATAAAGCTAGTGCCAAGTAGTACCCCAATTCCAAGAACCGCACTGAAGTGTTGTTCAATGTTTAGAAACAGTATTACTGCTATATTTACCTGTTATCTTTCCCTGGATACATCTGAGTATATTCAACTCTGTACTTTTTGGCAAAAAGCATGAAGGCATTCATTGGTCTTTTGCACTTATTAGGAGAAGTGGCACTCACAGTCCCTGAGCTGTGGTTTTTGACAGCTTTAGCATACAAAGAACTGGGAGAGAGCTGTGACGATCCAGGTGAGCCACAATTTTTACTGAATCCAGATCCTGCAAAGTCCTGACCACTGGCTGCTCCACAGGACAAAGATGCACGCCGCTGACGGGCCATACTGCTCAGTACGTAGACCGCGGAGGAATCCATGGGCGTGAAGTCATAGCTAGAAGATATAAAAGTAAAGAGATTTATGCAATGTGGATTATTCAATTTCTAAAACCAGAGTTAAAAAACTTTAATACCAGTTTGGAAATTTCAATGCACCTTTCCTTACAGTGTTATCAACAGTACTTTGATACAACAAGTTTGCCATTGTTAGTTACTTATAAATATAGTTACTTCAAATATGCACTAAGTTGACTAAGAAAAAAACCTCTGCAAATAATATAAAACTTTTAAAAAAGACTCCCAGGCATCCCTTCCCCAGAATCTTGTGATCAGAGTATTTTGTTCAGGGCAAGAAACTCTTGCAGGTCTCACATAGCCAACTTAGTCTTCCTTCACATTGATTTTTAACAATCTGACAATCTGATGTCTTCTAGATCCAGAACATGAAAATGAAGTGGCAGGCATAAATCCAGCCTGAGACTGAACACTACAGAAGCTGGGTCAGGAAAGGACAACCTAAGCCGATTAGCATTGCTAAAAGAAAAACAAACACACAAACAAACAAACTTAAAATGCACAGCACTCTGGGAATGTGCAAAGAGGCCTATCTAAAAAGCCATTCATGTGTTACAGCCTAATATGTTAAAGAGCTGATAGGAAAAAAAAACCTTTATAAGAAAATGTCACATGTTATCTGTAAATTCAATTTACACAGCATGGGAATAAGCAATCCACATTCTCTGTCTCAACAAGCCTGCTTAGAAAGTGCCACTACCTTTTCTTTCATATAAAGAAAATGGCTAATGTATTATTCACCCAAGGCCAGGCTACTAGGACCCAAACCAAGGAATGAACCCAGAATCAATACCACGTTTACCTTACACTTCCATGGGCTACACACATAATAGTAACTGAAAATATTAGCTGAAAATTAGAGCAAGTGTCGACGACCTGGAGGTGAACCCGAAGTATTTGTGTTCCAACTGTGTTAACTCTTTCTGCTTATACTTTTTGGCAGAAACCTTTATTCTGCCATAAAAAAAGGCTGAACCCAGCTCCCACCTTTCCTTGAAACAGATACTCTGGTAATACATGAAAACAGGTTCTAATTAGTTACAGTAACAGCACCTGCCCACAGGAGAAGCCTGTGAGATTATGAAACAGTATTATAAAGACCTGAAAGAATGGAATGCACAGGTCCATGCCATTTACTATGTAAAAATGATTTCTACCCATTATTAGGCACACAATCACTTTTCTTAAAGGTGGTATGTGAAATATACTTAAGATTACAAAATTATCCATTTAATACTTAAGAGATCTGTATAATCATTTTTCCACCTAAGGGTTGCAACGTTTATAAAATCTTAAGCCCCTCCCATATAAAGTTCAGTAAAACAGCAAACTTAGACAGTATAAATAAATCTGACACAGAATTATGCAGTTCTACTGAAGAAAATCAGTTGTAATTCAAAACAGCAAAAGACACAGGATAAAATGAATCATGAAAATCTGAAAACTCCACCATCTGGTGGTGCAAACCTGTTATCTATTTTGATTATGGATACAATTAAGTCAGTCTGAAACATTCAATTATGGATTCAGGACTGTGCCACAATGACAGCATGAAGACAGGCCCTAAGGTATCCTTTAAAACGCACTGCCTCAGGTCCGCAGTAGTTCTCCTCACGGAGGGCTGCACGGGACGGCTGCGCGGCCTCTCGTGCGCGCCCTCCCCAGGCTCCAAACAGCCCCCAGGGCCTTCACAGCTTCATCAGCGCTCCACGGCCAAGCCTCCGCTGCACTAATCACTATACACAAGGAGTTCATCTAATCTGCCCATCAATAGCATTTCCATTTTGCCAGGCATTTCGTTTTATTTTTGAACGGCCACAGAGAGGTTACTTAAGTTACCGAAGGTACCACCAGAAATCTATTGCAGAGCTGAGACATAAATCCGGGGAGTTGGGCTCTGGGCAGACACAGGCCCATGCCTTAGCTCACGATGATGTAAAATCTCAGTTGATCCAGTTCCCAGCTGCCGCTTACTAGTAATAGGACCTTAGGCAAGTTAAATAAACAAACCTCTAGCCTCAGTTTACTTTATAAAATAAAGAGCACAAAGAATAATGTGAAAAGAAGGCAGACAGAGGCTGGCACTTAGTAGAATGCAAATAGAATTATCTCATTACTGCAGAAGTGGCCTAAGCGAGTAGATACTGAATTAAATCCTAATTCTGACAAACTGGCTCTGGTTTGGGCATGTTCCTTAACTTCTCTTACCTTTAGATCTCATTCTGTCTCCCTTTATATAAAATAAGACTATAACCTAAGATGGTAATGAGGATTAAACAAGCAGGCACCCACTACATTTTTTCAGTTATCCCATTACTTCAACAGAAACACCAGCTTCTCAAAACACATGTGACTCTTTTTAAACCTTCTTGATACTTAAGACTGGCCTCATTTCTCAGCATCTCCCAAGCTTTCTACTTGGGGGCTTGCTGGCTTAAAGCAGGCCTCAAACTGTTTACAAACTCATCCGCTGACTTCTGCTTCCTACAAAGCTGGAAAGTCTTTTTCTATAAACCGCAATCCAAAACCTGGCCCCAGCTTCCCTAGTGTCCTGAGAATTTACTCTGGGGTTCTCTCGTGGAACAAGTTTCTTCTTCCTCACTTTCCTTCCCTTCTTATCCTCCCTGTGCAGAAAGGATTGTCCCTTCTTAATCACAGTGACATTAAGTTAGCTGCTTGACTTTCTCATGAGTTCTCCTGGATGAAACTGCCATTTCCAGCCCTTTGCAGGGAGAGGAAACGAGCACACTGCTGTTACACTGTAGTCACTTGCAGTCAAATGAGGCCAATGGCCAAGTCATCCTTCAACAGGGATGCCACTGACTCGCCATTACAGAAAAAAAGGAATGAGGCAACCAAGCCTTCCTCCTTTTTGTGTTAAAAAAAGATAAAAGTTGGGGGCTGGAGATTTAGATCAGCGGCATAAGCGCCTGCCTTACAAGCACACAGTTGTGAGTTCAATCCCCGGTACTGATTTAAAAAAAAAAAAAAAGAAAGAAAGTTTGCACTACACTAATACTTGGTATGCAGACTTTACATTTCAAGTTACAAAGCACAGCATTAATATGACTAGAGCACTCAAAATACAGACTAAGAAACCATATTTCTAATATCACTACAGTTCCAGAAGTACCACTCCCAGATAACCACTCTCCTAAGTGGCGTATTGGTTCCTTCCTCAGTAATTTTACTGTGAAAATAATATACTGGTTATAAATAATTAAAGCAGCACTAATTACATTAATATGTTCATTCTAGAAATTCTTTTTGTAAAGACTGTAACAATCCAGACCCCTTCACTGGCAGCTAGAACTTTGATTTCAGGAGAGCTCTCATCATTCCTACAACAGCTAAGATTGGCCTATTGTGCTTAAACTGGGTACAAATACCACAGTGTACTCTAAACACTAGACTCCCTTTTGGAATTTTATTATGTGCCTGGCAGAGGTAAATCCCTGGTCCTAAGAATCTAACAAACTCTCCGGTACAGACCGTTCGAGTGTCATCACAACTCACTGCTGGGGAAATTCAGCACATCCTCTGTGGCTGTGCTAGGGCCACTCCTGGAAATCTGGCTTCCCCAACTTCGCCCCATGTTTTCTCCCCTTCCTCATGGTTGTGTCCTTCTGCTATAATGGCCCATAACTACGAGCACAAGTGTAGGCCACGTTTCAGGAGTCTCCCTAGGGAATTACTGAACCTGGGGGATTGGTGCTGGGAGACCGGGCAAATTATGTAATGTATATTACATGTGACATATAAAGCTTAAATATATTATGATTTTATTAGATTTCTAAACAAGATGATTCCATCAAAGAATTGAATATGAATAATACTTTCATCTTTGAGACTACGTTTCAAATGTGTGAAGATTCATTCATTTAAACAAAAATTGCATTGCATGATTCTACCAGTTTATGTAATAAAATCCAATTAATCAATACTGATGTTTCTGTATTTGTTTTTGTTGTCATGAACAATATAATAATGAGCTTATTTACACATTCTCATTTATGTGAGAATTTATGTTTCTGCAATATATTTAACAGAGGAACAGAATTGATGATACTTATCTTTACAAGATAAAATCAAATTATCTCCCTAAACTTTTCTATCTGGTTATATTTTTACAAAAAGGAATTATACTGATTCACATCCTAAGAATACTGAAATCAATGCTTCAAGTTCTTTCATTTTTCCTACTTTCTCAAAGAATACACAGGAGGGAATAAAAAAGCATTTAGATTCTCATCCTGTAGACGTTTACAGAGCAAATGACCCATGCCGGGCTCTATGCTAGTGGCTTTTAAGATAATAACCTCACTTATCCTTAAAATATGTAAAGTATTAACCTTATATTAAATTGAATGGAATGAAAGCTGTAGGTCAGCAGGAAATCAAAAATTCCTTACTTAAGACCTATATCTACGAATGGTTTTTAATATCTGAAGAAAGAGTAAGTCTTAAAAACCCCACTTAGCAACCAGGGACTTCTCCAGTACCTCTAAAAATAGACAATCAACTGTCCGAGGTTATGCAGGACAGAGGGTCAGTACTAAGAAGTCCCTAAAACCTGAGACAGCTGGTAAGCATTCTTGAGGGCTAGGACTTTTGGATTCTTGTCATATTATAGCCAAGCAAGGTGACCTCAGGACAAACTGCTTCCTCAAACTGTTTTCTCAAATGTTAAATTTTTGCCAGGTTTGTTATCCGTTTAGCCATATAATGGACACCTTTGGTCAAAATGAGTATTAAAGAAAGATGCAGTTAAGCACCCCCTAAAAAGAAAATACAGTTAACTATAAAACATTAAGACATTTATGTGCTGATAAAAAAAATACCAGATACAGCAATTTTTTATGTTATTATCAAGACTGATCTATTAAATTGCTGGCTGTATAAATATGATATACTTCTTAATTTAATCCTGTTTTTATACTCACCTGTCCTATATGGCTACTCTAATGAAATTCCTTAGCTGTTACTTTTAATTATGTATTTCTTCATTTATTCTTATATATGCTTTCCTCTGAGTTATTTTGTAATTCTCAAATTTTTATTGTAAGACTTTAAGCTTTTAAATGTTTAACAATCACTAAAGAAATCAGAAACATTTAAGGGGAAAAAAAATCCAGTATTACCTTTTAAATGTATCAAAAACACCTGAATCATCAAAATTAATGGCATCGGGGTGTCCAGGAGGTAGACAGACGTCGCCAATGTGGATCTCACAGCATGGAATGCCATGCTGCACCACGGTCAAGCTCGGGTAGAATGACGACCAGCCTAAGGAGAACCAGAGTTGCATGGAAAAGGATGATGACAGAAAGCTCCCTAAGTGTGTTACAAGAGATACATTTGTGTATCTATTAAATCTGAAGAGATTTTCTAACACAAAATAACTGCAAAAAGCATGTACTAGGATAAGTACTTTCAGCAACGTGGAAGCCCTTAAACACAAGGTGTTTCTGCACTTTACATAAAGGTCTCTATCAATCAGCACTTCCATCACTGTACAAGACAGTGAGTGATACATGATGAGACTATGAAACAGTCTTGAACTATTAAATTGCGTTTAACTTGCTGTTACTATAGAAGAATCTAAAGACTGATTCGGTTTTACAACATATCTGGTAACTCTAAACCAAAACATGATTAACAGAATACTATAAATCCTGAACTATATACCAAGATAACAGAGAGCTTAGAATGTTACATGAATCTACAATTTGTCATACTCACAGGAGGTTCTATCTGACTACTGCTAAAATACTTAGCCACTATCTGTATTTGAAGTTATTTCCTGTGGTCAGTTTGTTTAGTCTGAAATATAATTCTGCTTCAATTTAAAAACCAGTCTTTAAAAAGTTAACAAATTTAGCTGAAGCCTACCTTTATTTTTAACATAGAAAGGGTGGTCCAGCTTACACTCTACTGTAAGTAAACCATCTTCTACTGTGCCAGGGTCAAAAGTCAGCTTCAGTACAGATTCACCAAATGATACACTTTCTTCATGTGACAACAACTTCAGACCATCAGAACCATAGCCCTGTAAACATGCACAGCGTGAGTGAACTGGAAATGTTCCATTCAACAAACAGCGATGTGCCCATTTTATGTAAGACAGTAAAAGGTAAAAATAACTGAGAGGATGTGTCTAGCTTTAAAGGGCTTTCAACACAGGGATGTAGAGGGATGTAAAAAAATAACTGCAATGTAAAGGCAGACTGGAATAATCACTTTAAGTCAAATAAATAATGCTACTGCAATTCAGTAAAGTACAATTATTAATTCCAAAGGAAAGAGATTAGAGAGGGCTAATTCCATTTCCACCGAGACTGAAAAATTAAAATTTAAATAGATAGAAGAGCATGTTTTGCACTTAACACCTGCTTTTCAGGAGTGCTGAGCACTCTTTAAAAAGAGTCCTAATTCAAGGTAGGTTCAGGCTTGGGGTAAATAAGGCTGCAAAGAGAGCAACTGATAGAAGAATCTTAAAGACAGGCAAAGTATTTAAGCTTTCACTTAGAAGCTACTGGGAAGTGATAAGCAGTATCTTTATTAATCTGTCATTTTAAGTTGATAATTCAAGTATAAAAAGAGAATTCTCAATTATTTGAGAATGAGATATCATTACAGTCCTGAATTGGTAAGTGTGGTGGTTATAGGACCAGATTAAATTTAAATCCAACAAATACTTTAGTGTTTAGCACATACCAGGTGGCAGGTGTTGAAGATACCAACATTAACCAGACATGAACCTTATCCTTGAACTCACAGAAAAACACACATGCCAACAGTCAGCTAAGTATAGTGTGCAGATATTAGTACACTAGTACCTGAACAAGAAAGAATGCTATACATCTTTACTGAATCAACTGAATACGAAAACAGTAAAGGACATAATAAAAGATAGTTTCATGGTTTTGAATTGGGTCATTAAGAATAATAACTTTAAAAGAATAAGGATAAATTAAGTCAGAAAGACAAAAACAAGATGTGCACAGTTACAGCATATTAAGCTGAGTTTAAAGAACCAGTTACTCATGCGGAGATGTCTAACATAAGCTGGAAATGCGCAGCTGAAGTTTCCAGACATTTGCCTGTAAGTAAACTAACTACTGACTCTTTTTGGAGCTATCAGAAACTTCACTCCAAACTCAGAGAGCAGAAACCCAGGCCTAAAGGCAATCCCACAGACAGCTGTTGGCAGAGCCAGAAGCCCAGGGCCCTGACTGCACATCCTAGACCAAGGACAGAGACAGCAGAATTTTGCTCCAAATATGCTATTGTAGGCAGACAAGCAGCAGTGAGAGAGACAGAGAACTGAGGCCCTGCCATGCTACATGTACATAAATCAGGGAAGACAAAGTCAGGAACCAAACCAGTGAAGTGAGCCAAAGGACACAGGGATGTCAAGTGTAACAAGTGTCTATGGTCCTAGAAAGCTAGTGAACTTTGAGACAATTTTAGTAGAGTAATAAGAGAGACCCAAGTGGAACTACTGTGTACTTTATTACAATGAAGAGTTACAACAAGATGGAGTCCCTGAAGGCAGCCAAGTTAAGATTGTTTTTTTTCCTCAAGAGATTCAATATCAGGAGACAAGATCAAAAAAGCAATTTTAAACTAGCACAATTCACATCTCCATTTTGCCTGCCTACAGATGAGATGGGGAAATAAAATGATTTTGAAGTAAAAGGTCTAACTGATATTTTTTTTAACATCCCTACCTCTTGCTTTTCCTTCTCGGTTTAGAAAGTGATACTGTTTTATGGACACATATGGAAAGTAACAACAACCAACTCTCAATTAACTACAGAAAAATAAACATTTTGTAGACCACCTAAGATAAGGCTTTGGTCAGCACATTTATTCATTATTTACTTTTAATGCCACTTTAGTATTTATTCCCTAATATAAAATGGATGAAACACAAAAAGTGCTACAAAGTATGCCCTTTACCTCATTTAAAAAAGCATAATTAGAAAGCTAAGCCTGAACTCAGTGCTCCCGTCCATCAGGCTAAGGAACAGTGAACAGTAACAAAATCTCTACTGAAAATCTAAGATGTCATTTAAACATCGAAGTAAATGGGATATTCCTGCAGGTTAACAGTAAACCTTGTTTCATACAGAAAAATTCTGGAACATTTTAAATCAACCTTGTGAGTTCCCATTTGGAGATCTTCCTCATTATCACAGCCTTCAGCTCTAGCAAAATCTTCCACATCTTGCCATTCCTTATTGCTTCCCTTATGAAAGCACAGTCGTGTGCCTAAAGTTTAATTAGAAAACAAATATTATAGATGTGATAAGATGGCTCACAAGGACACTAAAAAAAGGAGTTACTGAAGTATCTTTTTACCTTTTAAAAAACAGTGCCAAACAGTGGAGGGCCAGGAATTGCACCATCCCAAGTCGTCATCATCTGACAGGGAAGACATGCAGAAAATGCCAGATTCTGATTCGCTGTTTGCCTAGGAAAAAAGATGTTATAAACATTTATTTGCTTGCTTTTGTGGGATAAGGGACTGGACCCAAAGGTGCAGTACTTTACCGCTGAACTGCAACCTTGACCCTTTTCCCATTTTCCTTTTGTGCCAGGGGCTTGCCAAACTGCCAAAGCTGATCTCAAACAGATCCCCTGGAGTAGCTGGGATTACAGACATGTACCGCCACACTCCCTTAATATATTCTTGAATACCTGGTTCTCATCCCAAACCTTCATACAACTTAATCATCCCAAACTTAGGGGAAAATACACTGAAGAAAACTGAAGTGTTTGCAAGCTTTAATAAAAAACACATTATTTCCATTTGTAACAAACATTCCTAACAGGTAACAGATCTGTACATAAACTTGAATCTAGATCACCAACAGAACAATGTACCATTATTTCCCATTTGCACTGTTTTAAAGAATTTCTCAGATGAGGAAGGATAATGGATTTCAACTACTACATACAATCTGTTCACGTGTCACCTCCTAAACTCACCCTCTCGTGTCTCACTGGTGTTTCCTCCTTCCAGTGGTGATGAGGGAAGGCTGGCTCGCTCTTCGAAGAGGAGGACACTGGTGGGGGACGTGCATAGGAATGTAAACTTTTGCTCGTAGCAATGATGTGTACAGGAGATGATCTAAAATAAAAGCAGTTTTTACCATGAAGTGTAAAACCTTAAGGTAGATCCATCTTTGCTTCTGATGAAAAGAATATCACCTTCCAAGTGCCAGTGTTATTACACACAGGACAGGCGTGGTAAAAACAAGATTTCCTTTATAGGAATTTGCCATTCCTTCACTTCTTACCCAAACTCTCTACATAGATCACATTTAACAATGTTTTTTTAAATTACTACTACTGTTTCCTTTTTTGTACTTTTCTCTCAATACATATCTATAGACAGCTTTCTTTCCTGAAAGACAACCCCTATGCAGGGCTCCCAGCCATCTTTTTTTCCTCCTCTGACTTCGCCAGCAAGTCTCAGTATGGGCACAGCGTCTACACTTACAACATACTGAGACCCTTTCCCCAAGGACAGCACATTACGAGCACTGATGGGCAACATTCATGTGCAGACACAGGAGTCCAGAAAAGCAGAAAGGAGGAAAGGCCAAATACAAGTGTAGTCCCCACACAATGAGCTTAATTCCAGTGACATTTAAATTGTATTTTAACCGTCTATGAGATGATTATCGGCATAATTTTAAGACTGAAAAAATGTTAAATAGCATTTTGTAAGGACAAAGGTTTTAAATAAAAATACAATCAAGTCAATGCTCCTACCTGTTGTAAAATGAGCACTGCATGAGCGGGCTTTGTGGACTGGTGGCAATATTTGCTAATTCTGTCAGCCAGTCCACCTCGTTTTCATGGTAAGTATTTTCCGTTATGTCTGAGGTATTCTGGTTCCAAGATGATCCTGGATACTCTTGATGAGAAACATCTGAACTTAGCTGGTATATGGCAGACTGGGTAGGATCACTTTGAACAGCCTGAAGTTCAGGAAGGTCATCTGCAAGTAAGCACGATCCAAATTATGAAAAAGAAATTGTACGAAGACAATGAATTGTACTAATAGGATGAATGCTATCATAACTGCAGCTCCAAGTTCTCAAATTTAGCTGACTCTGTAGGAGGAAAATCCAAATTCAGAATTGCATTCAATGTGTTCTTCAAATACCTTTCAAGTTAAAAAATGGCACCCTGTACATTTCAGGATGATTGATACTCAACAAAGCTTGCTGGAAAAGTAAACCCAAACATAAATGCAGCAAAGGTATGCTACCTACCCCAAGTTATTACCATGGCATTCACAGTCTGAGAAAGAGGGACCAGTATGGATGTTTTGCTTTTTCCTCCTAGTTTTTTGTACCTCATCTAGGTGTGATCTATACATCACAGAGACATTTTTACAATAGTGTGATGAGGAAAAAAGGGATTTTATGTATGTATACATGTAGATATTACTTACACAATTAATAATAATATTGAAAACAACAGTTTCCAAAGGTAAGAATATACGTCACACTATAAATTTTTAGGTACTACTTACCCAAATCTGTACTAAGTTTGTTGGCCGCCCTGCCCAGACAGGCCAAGGATCAAACCCTAGGCCCTGTGTGCGTGCTGGGTAAGACAGCTATCATTGCTGCACTGTGGCCCCAGCTCTAAAAGTACTTCTTTTTTCCTAACAATTTCTCAATTTGGTTACTCAGTGGCTATTTTTTCCCATAAGTACACTCCCCAAAAGTAGTTTAAGGTAAACTTTTGGCATTCCAAAATCAAAACTACAGACACTACCCAAACAACACTATGAAAAACACTGAGTCAAAGAGAAAAAAAGCACAATTTAAAAGGGGAAAAGAAAAGGAAAAGGGACGGGATGGGGTGGGATAGGAAACATACAGAGATAAAAAAACATTTTCTAACCCTTTAAAAAACAAAAAACTCCAGCCCCTCCCTATGAAACACATATTACAGATCCACTGGGTCCCTTAAATATGCATGTTAATCTCATCATGAAAGCCATGCAGTTCCTATTCAGGCAGACATTCCACAAGTCTACAAAAACTGAAATATCTTAATTAAAAGTAGTAACTTAGGATACTCATTCTTAAAACTGATGAGAAGGTACTCCTTTTTCATGGACCAGCCAGAGTTCTGAACACCATACCCTCCACTTCTCAGATCATTCTACCCTCCAGTTCTCAGGCTGGTATAACTACATCCCTTCCCCAAACCTTACTGTAGTCATCATCACTATAAAGGGTTCTCTCCTTCGGTTTCAGCAAATTACTTAGGTCATAAATAAAAAGAGGCAAGTTTTTTATTCCCATGGGCCCGATTTCCTCCTGAACTCTAAAACACAACAGTGGACAATTAACTGAGTACAATGGTGTCCCCTGCTCAAAAGGAACCAGTACTCAATCAATGTCAAGGTCCAGAAACCTCAGCATTCCACAGGTTCCCTCTCAAGGTTTGCACAAATCTCCAGATTCCCACTCATTACTGGGATCTATAACTTCTTCCATTTCATTACCTGTATATAAGGATAGTCATGTCTTCTCAGTTTTTATGAACATTAAAGGTAACCACATATTAAATGGGGGACAAAGCCAAGCTGAGAAGCTGGACAAGCCAAGGGCACTTGTTAGCTATTTACTCCTGAACCCAGCCTCAAAGGAGTACAATTCAAACTCGTCCCTCAACAAAGCTACCCAAACCTACAAGGCCACACACCTCTGGAGTAGCTCGGCAAGCGACCACCACAAATGTGGGACCCCCACATTACTATGCCAGCAAGTCAGCCTCACAGAGCTTACCAAGATGTTTTAGAAGTCAGTATCTTTTAAAATGTCACCTATTAGGGTTTTCAGAGGTATTTAGTAGTCTTAACGTTCTACAATCAATAAAGCAATTTAAATAATTTGTAAATAAGTTTATGATAACCCTAAGCAGCTCAAAGTCATGTTGGTTTTAAGTGCTATTTTAAAAGCAAGAACAAGAAAATGTTGAAAATGCCTAACATAAAAACTTCACATACTTCTTCAGCCAGTCAGGATAGGCAGAGCAGCTGACTTAATGCGAGAATTAGTCTGCACTGTAGGAAGCTCTGCTTACCAAGCTCCATGTGCTCATCACAGGAGTTATAGCCAGGTGAGGATGGCAGGTTCTCATTACACTGCAGCAACTCCAGGGAGTCGTTCACTCTCGATGCTCTCTTGTCCATCACCAGCAGGAGTTTCTGTACTGCATTAGGCATCTGGTTTGTCTTCACTTCCCACACCATGTTATGGTGCTCTGACTTAATAAAAATGAGGAAAAGTTGTCAATTTACATGATTTAGAGTACAGAAATATAAAAGTAGTGACATCATTATGCTGCAGTTTCAACTTAATCACACGCAGCCACTAGCGCCTCCCTCAGATCTTCTGGCCCAGTACGTCCCTATCCTGTCTGACTCCGGTGCTCAGCACTGTCACACATAAATCACACAGGATTAATCTCCTGAGTTCATAAATCTTTTCCTCTAAATAAGAACAGTTACAAATTTTTTATTTCTTTAACCTTGTAACTCCTTTCAAATAAAAATGTTAAGACTCAAAAACAATTTTTTTCAGATTTGAATACAAAAGAAGACTGGAGGAACAGTCTAACTTTTGGAAGATTCTATTATATTCTACTTGCCGGCTGTCTTCAATATTACTTCCTTGTATTCTACACATTCTCTAAACTACATTTGTTCTTGTTTAAAGTCACGAAAAGCCTACACTAGAGGTTGAACAAAAATGTGAAAATGTTAATTACTATACTTAATATTTATACTAGTCTTCTAAACCAGGGTAATGACCAAGAAACATTGACAAATTTTTTTGTCTAAAGGCTTTTTCATGATCTTCATTATGAAATGTTTTTCTGACTATACACAATCACTGCAAAAAAAATTAAAAAGGATTATGTTTAGCTTCTAACCCCACCAACTGAATTTACTGTTAATATTCTGGTATATTAGAATCTAAACTTTTTTATACATACCCATAATCATATTTTTTCATACTTCATATTACAAGTGACTTTTTTTTGAAGTTCATAAACCCTTTCTCCTGCGACCCTTATATATAAGTACAGATTCCCAGCTACAGATTAGTACGTAAGTAGAAGACAAGCATCTTAAGTTCCTGACACATATAAGCTGAACTACATATTGCCTTACTCTGTTTCTAACACTCTGTTTCTGGATGCTTTTTGTCTGTACCCCTCAAAAATGACCCTTAATCTGGCACTACTTTAGAGCTTTCCTCATCAACAACTGTAAGATAGATGTACTACAATGTAGTGAAATGGCACTGAGTTAGATGTAAAAAACATGGGTTTTGGTTCCAGCTCGATAATTTGGTAAATTTATCACTCCAGCTTCTCATTAACTCAACATCTTGATCTGTAAAGCACAGGTAATACTACTTCTATTCACCGACCCAAGTAGGATAAATTCAAACAGTGAAAAAAATGGATGACTTCTAAATTTTCTATCCCTAGACTGTAAGACATTATAGCTACTGTAGGTTTTTTTTGTTGTTGTTTAACTAAATGGCACCATTTTTAACGAAAATGGTACCATTAATTTTTATGTTTCCTAGTACATGTTTGCTGTACATAATGATTACACTCGTTGTGGATATATAAATACAATTACTGAAAACAGTATTAGCAGAAAACCTGATAGCTATTCAGTTTTGGCAATTTCTTCCCTGGGAAATACTATGACAAGTCATTCAACACATCTCAGTAACCATCATGTCTCATTCCATTCATTACCTTAGGCAAATAAGAGTTTATCTACCTACAAGAGGCTGTGGCATTTGAAGGAAATTAACACCACCTCTAGGTTAGCACAATGTACTGATCAGCTTTGACTTATAGGTAAGAAAATCTGCTGGGGTATAACAACTTCCCACAAAACTGATGACAGGAACAAATGTGATTTCTCAATTATCAAATCAGAATTCTACACAGAGTTTCTGTGTCTCTACACAGTCTTGAAAAAACAAATGAAGCAAATGTGGCTTAATGTATGATTTTTCAATTTTTATAGCACAAATTATATGAGGTGTGACTGAAAATTGATAAATGCTTAAATTCTGAAAAGTACTACAGTAAGACATACTGCAATTAATTCTCTTCAAAATACTTGCCTTTGCTTCAGACACACACCATTATTCCTGCCACATTCTGAAGTAATTCTGGATATCTTCTTTCATGTCTTTGAGGTGTGAATTAAAATTTGGCACAAGAGACTGAGCGAGAAGGATCACCATGAATTTGAAGCCAGCCAGTTCTATGCTGTGAGTTCAAGGCCAGCCAGAACTATCCTGTCTCTATAGGGGCTGGGGTGGGTGTGGTAAACACTGCTGTTAAGGGCCCTGCAATGGGAAAAGCAGGCTTGTAAAAGCATCACAGTGTCCTGGGTCCACCTTATTCAGTGGCTCTGGCATCATGTGACCTCTGGCTCTTTTCCAAAGTCAAAATGACCACAAAAGGTAAACATTTGCAATCAATTCAGAACATTTAGGCAGCCACAACAGCACAATCAGGAGGAATTCCACAACTGCTGTAGGAGGTAGAAACATGGGGCTAAGGGTGTTCAAAGCAAGGCACAGAGGCGGAGTATTTCAAGGAAGATTAATGGCAGTGCCTCTTACACTGTAATAAATTTTTAAAAAATTTCACCACATATTTTGATCACACCTTGTTTGTAAGCACATTTTAACTCTTGCAATAATTATCTATCCAGTAGCCAGAGGTTTAGCTCAGCAGCAAAAACACCTGCCTGGCAAGCATAAGGTTGTGAGCTTGAGCTCCGGTACCAAAAAAAAAAAAAAAAAAAAAAAATCTATCCAGTATCTTAGGTATACAGAACATAATTTAATTCAACTTGATGATTCAAAATCTTTATGAACATTTATACCATGACTCACATTATTTGTGAATAGCATAAATTAACTACAGTGGCAATTTTTAAAATTTTTCCCATTTTATTTCCATTATAAAATTGAAAGGCTGCACTACACATACATCCCTCTTCAGAGCTATCCTCTGTGTATAAAGAGGGCTGTTCCAGGGTCCACAGGAGCACAGAAAGTTTGTCTTGTCTTCCCCCTCCCTCTGTAGGGCTCTTTGGGCTCCTTGATCTTCCCTGCTGGATTTTTTTCCAGAGTGCACCATTTGCCACTAACATCTTGAAACCTCTACATTTCTTCAACACATTGCCTTAGTTATCTATCTCCACCCCACCATAACACTCCTTAAAACAAGTTGGAAGAAAAAACATTCATTTCAAAACAGTGCTACTTACAAATAATGAAAAGGACAAAATAATTAACTTGAATTCTGTGTCTGCATCTCTTATTACTTAAGGTGATCAAAAGTTTAGCTTTCAGATAACTGAGATTTTGCTACCACAAAACTATACAGGGAAAGATAGCCTGTACTCGTGTAAGAGTGAAACTGGCTGGCTGTGTAACCCGGGTCAGGTAACAACCTGGGCTTTACACTGTGTGACAACCTCCTTGTCTCACAGAGCTATGAGAATTACAATATGTAGACACAAAATACAAAAGCATATACAAATATTAGCTGTCACTCATTCTTGCCTCAGTCAAATTACTCTGGGGAAAACAAGGCTTCAGATGCATTACTGGAATGCCACAGAATCCTTACACAAAAATACTCCCCACATGCATCACACCAATTAATACATTCACTCATTTTCATAAACAAATTCCTCTTTCTAATCTCCCTTGACAGAGCTAGCCCTATTGATCATTTATCTCTTGCACACTGTTTTGGTACTAGAAAACAATGCAGCTTGCCTGAATTTTAGTTCACTCTGCGTGTCATCTCTTCACTAGAACAGTGATTTTTAAAGACAAGAATAAAATTCTCCAGCAGTTGTACATTGAAATGTAATGCTAAATATTTCAAATTTTATTCAATGGGATTGAGGCCCTGTTTTATAATACACACTTTCAGCAGCAAATATCCAGTCCTAGCAGGACAAAAGAAGTGGAAGAGGACTAGAAATAGCTAAATCTTAATGAATGAAAGAGCTTTTACAAAATGCCCACCTGCATGCATACCCACACAGCACTTCCACATCCTCTCATCTTATTTAAAACTCAAAACAGCTCTGTGAATAACAGGTTATGGGTGAGGACAACAGGACTCTCACTACTGAATGGTTTTAAGAACTTATGGGAAAAAGACAAAAGGTATAAAGGGACACAGGTTAGGCTCCTGCTGTGAAGTGCCTTTTCTTCCTGAATCCTTATCTTTCACGGTAGGATCTACATGCTTTCCTTAATCCTGACAGACTTCCATACAAAATCGAGACTATTTGCTCAAATTACTTTGAAAGAAGCTAGAGAAAGTAATATACAACTAATATGTATTGCTGACAGGAGGAATTTAAGTCTTTAAATAGATTACATAACTTTAACACTTATTATGAACAAACATAACTACATTAAATTCAACATTCTACACTCAAGTCAGTGATGAGGCCTTAATGCACTTCTTTTACAATATTTTCAATGAAACTGCTTTGCTACTTTCTTGGAAATGTTTCTACTGTTTTGGTCTACCAGTGTGCTAAGAGGGAAAAATATAAAACAGTGCGTTTTGTTTTGGTAAAATATACAACTGGAAAATAACAGTTAATGTTTTTATAACCCTCAACAATTTCATCGCTATGTCTGAGTTTTCATACTTTTAAATGAGGACAGAACTTAACTACCTATCAGAACTGTAGGCATAAACAACACTACATCCCTCAGCCCTGCTTTTGCTGGACATTACCCAATCACTTCTAAACAAGTTCCTAATTTCAGCCTCACTCAACAAGCAATGTGAATATTAATGGAAAAAAAAAAACACGTAACATAAAACCCATACTAAACTGGTTGCAGGAGCACACTCGTGTAATCCCAGCACTGAGGAAGGGTAACACAGGAACATGACAAGTTCCAGTCCAGCCCGGGCAATTTAGCGAGACCATCTCAAAATAAACAATAAACGGGCTGGGAATGTAGCTCAGTGGTAGAGCACACTGGTCTCTATCCCCAGTACTATTTTTAAAAAATAATCATAACATGAAACCCCACTACAACCAGCCACCCAGAAAACTGTCAATTCAAATATTATTTTGGTGAGTCACTTTAGGAAAAACTTGAAGTCATCCATTAAAGAGAACCTGTTTTCCAAAATGCGATTGTAGAGAAAATTCTAGCATAAATTATGATATGAAGTACAAAGTAAATGCAGCTCAAAATACGAAGAAATGGGAAGACTGCTGGCAGGCAGTTAATGAGAAATTAAAATGGATCAATTTTCCTGGATTTCGTAATATCTGTCAATTTAAAAATTTTCGTCATTTGTTATTTTCCCGTTCTAATATTCCTTGTCGCACTTACAAGAAACATACAGAAAATATCAGCCCTTGTTACATCAACACAGTCATAACTTATAATTTCTCAGAAAAAAAGTACTGGTGTTTTCGTTTTCATTTCAAACATATACAGGTGACTGCAAACTTGCAATTCATGCTGAAGAATCTTTAATAAAAACTTTACATTCATTGAGTCTATGCCGTAGGCCTCTTCATTGGGCATCAGTATACGGAGGAAAAGAGTGCAAACTTGCTAAAATATAGTAGAGACAACTCGCCGGTATCACGTTTGAAGTCTGAGACGTTCAAACTGTGAAATGTGTACAACTGGGCACTGTGGGCACGCGGGAAAGCCTGGGAGAGGGGCTCTTGTAAGTAAGGTGTGCAGGAGCTGCGGAAATGAACAAAGGGGAACAGTTCTCCAGGAAGAAAAAAAGGGCACTCAGGCACAGGAAACTAGATGAAAACTAAAAAGTGCAGTCATGTTAGAGTAAACAGTGTTTTGCTTTAAACGGCTTCCTCAAAGTGTAAAAGCAGCCCAAAAACTTGAGTGGAATTCTTCTGAATGTTATTCGAATCTCTACGAAACACAGCCCATCTGAGAAAAACTGAGCTTAATAAAAGAAATAGACGGCTCCAATACTCTTTTTGGCTGGACCAAAGAAAAAGCCAAGAACAAAACCAAAAGTACAAGATCATAGATTATTGATGGTAAAACACAAAATTTTTTATATATATTAAAGATATTCTCAACAGGAAACTTAAAACTTCAAGACCACTGTTCGGAGTCAGCCGTGAAGTCTAAACAAATCCAAAGCACTTGGTCGAAACTGCCAGCAGTACACAGCTCCCCACCAAGTACCAACTCTTCAGCCCTCCTTCGGCGGCCCCTGCTTCAGTGCACTCTGCCCGTAAACTATGAACTGCCCGCAGACAGCGCTGCTTGTGAAAAGGACTCGTGATGAAACGCCTCAATCCACCGGAATGTGGAGCGAGAGCACAGCGACGCGAAGTCCCCCAGACGGCACGCAGCGTTTAAAGCTACAAAAACCCAGCCGTCGACTTCGCCTGGATTCTTTTTCTGTTTTGTTTTAATCTGCCTGCAGCAGCAGCAGCATAAATTCAAAGGCGGAGACTCGGATCGCCTGCCAAGTCTCCTCTCGGGGTCACATCGAGAGGCACCTCCCGGTTCACGCCAAGTCCACCCCCACCCTCTTTCGCCATTCATCGCCTCCTCCCCTCCCCCCATCATGTGACCGCAGCCCGGACGCCAGGCTTGTTTTTCCCCCTCGGCTCAGCTCCACCGCGCAGGCGCCTCGGAGCCCATTCATTCGAACTGCGTAACAATGAGCCCCGAGGCCCAGCGGCTCTGCGAGCCGGGAAGCTCGACCCGAGCCTTTTTCGGTCTCCGAGGCAGCGGCGCCTCACTAGGGTCTGCCAGGCCTGTCCTCCCCTCTGGTCGCGCCCCGCCGCCGACCCTCTGCTGCAACTGAGGAGTTGAAGTCAAACTTTCCAGCGCAGCCCCGGCGCGGCGCCGACTCCCTTCCCCGCCCCGGCTCGCCCCATATCGGCGCCCAGCCCGGCCCCCCAGCTGCGACCCCAGCGAAGAGCGCCGTCTACGCCCAGGCTCCTCCCATCCCCGCCGCGATACCCCGAGCGCCTCCGCCGCCGCCGCCGCGAAGCCCAGGTGAGCTCGCGGGAGGGTCCGGCCCCAGGGTTCGCTGCGGGCCCAAGTCAGGCGGACGGTTAATTGCCCTCACCCTAGGCGCAGCACGCGGCGAAGGAACGCGGACCCCACCGGCCCAGCCGCTCGCTCCCCTCGGGCTCCTGACCCTTCCTTCCCAACCCCCACCCCTACCCCTTCGGAAGTGAAAGAACAAACCAGCCGCGGAGTGCGGGCAGCCCAGGCACGGGCCGTCCTGACCACGACAACGCCACCAGCAGCTTTTATTCCCTCTCTCCAACCGACGCTGGCCTCCCCGGTGCGCGTTACCGCTCTCGCCGCCGTTCCTACTCCTCAACCGAAACTTTCCTACTTACCAAACCCGTCGCCATTACCAAGTCTTTCAAGCTTCGTCTTCCCCCTCCCTTTCAACCCCCTGGGGGTTGGACCGCCTGCCAGCTCTTGAGCGCTCTTATTGGTTTGCAAAACTGCCATTTGCTCTTTCTTCTTTTCTATTGGGTAGTACCATAGTCCGTCTCGGGAGGCGGGCGTGTATTGACTTTTGTGTTGTCTTTACTGGCGAAGGCGGTGTGTCAGTCAATGGAATAAACGCTTCGGATTGGACTTCAGTAAAGACACAGGGTACCAGAGCCAAACTTTGCTCCCGAAATGGATTGTGGGGTTGTGGTCTCAGCCTTACTCCTTAGCTGCGAAAACTGTAGATCGGAAGAGGCGGTTGGACTACATATCCCAGACGTGCGTGCACAGCGCAGTCTTGATAGTAAACAAGAGTCATAGGGACACGTGTATCAGCTCGTTTGTTTTGGTGTCTGGGACAAAAGGGAGGGGGCGGAGGAAGGGAGTGTTTCAAAGGTTGGCCTATTCTCTTCCTCTGGGCCTCCGCTAACGCTCCAGCAACGCCATCCTTTCGCAGTATCCATCCCAGGCCGTAAACTGCCAGAGTCACTCGCTGCTCAAAGTTTGGCAGGAGGCCAAGGTATTGTTTTAGTGCGAGGGGAAGGAGATGACTGCACAAGCGGAAGCAGTGCAGGCTCGTCACGGACTCAAGTCACACAAATCGGGGTCCCAGGCACGAAGGATGATGAATGGGCTGCAGGGCCCCACGACTATAGAAAGACCTAGATTCCTTTATCCAGAGCCTTGCTTCACCATCCCCAGGACGGCAATGTGAAAGAGACTTGTCCACTCTGTTTATTTCACTCGGGATTTAAGCGCCAGCTGTGTCGGGCACTGTGAGGCTTGAGGGCGGATAACGACAGCAGCTCTGCCTAGAAAATTTACAAAGCTGTTAAATGAGGTGAAAGATTACTTCGAAATCGAGGCAAAGTGGCATTTTCCACGCCGACCTCCTTTCTCATTGTTTAAGATCATACAGAGTGGCATAATGCACGACATAAACTGGCTTAATTTGTGAATTATCTTTAGTTTCTTCAATGAGTTTTGGGTAATACTTTTCTTCTGAAAGTTACCTATTGATGAAAGAAAACTGCCCTTCCACTTTGTTTCCACTAGGAGTTCGCTGCTTGAGTCCTAATGCTCTGACTCACCAGCAGGGTGGCTTCTCTCTTTATAGTTACCTCTACTTTACACAAGGCCTTGGGTCCTCACAGTGGGGAGCATCTGGTCTATAATTGTTATTTTTATTGTTTACATTTCAAAAGCATTATTAAGCTTTTTTCCTTTGAACCTCCAATGTTTAATCATTAAAGCTATGCTGTAAGTTTTCTTTAGATCATTGAATGTATGCTTAAAATTAAAGAAAACTTACATTCCTAAGAACTCTAAAAGCAAACTTTTGAAAAGTTTATAATCGTAGCTAGTTATTTCCTTATACCTACCTACATTTCTTGAATTTTTAAATCTACCTGAAAGTCAGATAAAGTCAAGAAATCCCAAATCTCCATATGTTGAAACAAGTTTTCAAATTCCTTGAGGGAGATCCCTGCCATGTGATCAGATGTTTACTTTCTATGTTCAGAAACAGTAATCAAACATTTTAAAAGTTCAGAAGAGAAAGAGCAAGATGCTGAACTTTTTCTCCCATGGAAAAGGGGACAAGATTTGAATGTACATCTTTCAGAGATTAACAGGCCTCAAAAGAGTATGTTTCTATTTTGTGTAGGCCTGTGCCGCCTCTTTCCGAAACCTGCCCTCTTCATCTTTCTCTTTACTTTGGAGAGTCATCATGCTCCATAATTTAAAAATCTAAACGCCAACATTTAATTTCTTGAGTAAAAGAAAAATCAGCCCATGGAGTTCACCTCATTGTTTTAAATTAGTATCTTTGATATTTGCCTTTATTCATTTCTTCCAGGAAGCTAAAAAGCTTTCCTCCCCAAAAATGAGATCACAAGAGTTTGAGCCACTGCTTTTTCTTTATCCATCTTGAGCACACACACTGAAAGATCTGCTTTTTGGCTGAATGCTACTTTTAAAAGTTAAATTATTTGAAAGTGTTTACCAAAAGCCATAGTTCATGGTGGTGTTTTTTATCAGAGGACACCAGAATGGGAAGAATAAATGGAACTCACTTCAAATCCAAATATTGTACATTATTATAATTTATCCTTTAAAAGCACGAAGATACAAAACATTGTTTGCAGACTCTTATCTTTATGTCCAAGTTTTGAAATATATGAATTAAATTCAGATAGCTTGGTCACAACTGAAAACAACTATTAGAATTCCCTGTTTGTGGACAGTTGGGCCTGTGTTCTGACTTCACTGGAAGCTTAATGACCATATTAGTACCTTATATGTATTTAACAGGATGATCATCATTAATGCTTTAAAAAAGTTCTTAGCCAGGCATTATAGCACAGGCTGGTAAGTCCAGATGCACTCTAGGAAGCTAAGGCTAACAGATTTTAAGGTAAGCCCAGTCCAGGACAATTTAATGACTTAGTGAAATCCTGTCTCAAAATAATGAATGATGTTGGGGATGTAAGCCCTGCAAAGGCCCTGGATTCAGTTCAAAACAAAACCAACTCTCCATAACTCTTTTATTTTTACTTTTTTGGCTGGTGGAGTAAGTACTATGGACTGAACACAAAACCTTATACCTGCTAGCTAGGCAAATACTGGACCACAGAGCTATTCTTTCAGCCCTATCATTAACTCTTGAGTAACCAACAAAACCAGCCAACCCATAAGCCAGAACAAAGATCAAAGACAAAGCTAGTAAGAGTTCTCCTTGGAAAGCTTTATGTATATAAGTTACATTCTTAAAATAGTTTTTATCTGTCTTTTAGATCTTTCCATGATAAAACTGGTGTTATAAAAATCAGCTTAACACATATTAGTGTGAACCCAATTATATAGCTATACAGATATTTATGTACATATCTGCATATGTATGTCAAAGTATATCAAGAAATTGTCTTCTCAAAATACTTTCAGTGGTTTGAATTACTTGTTAGAAACACCAAGTTCTAATTTTTTTTAGAAAAAAATGAACCTAAATATCTTATTTAACTTGCTTGTGTTATGCACATATACCAACTCTCCACAAGGAATGTAATTATTATGTAATACAAACTAGTTTTATGTCTTTATGCACCAATAAAAAAATTTCAAAAACTGGAAAAAAATATTTAAGTCATCTGTAATGTAGAGGCAAAATTCCTTGATTCTACCATGTCTAGCACACCAGTGACTACTTTGCTAGAGTAAGAAATAAGTACAAGCATGCGACATTTGCCTAAATATTGAGAATATCACTATTCAAACTGCCAAAAGGTAAACAAACCAACAAACACTAAAACTAGACAATAAAACCAATGTATGCTCTAAAATAGTAAATATCTGAGCTTTTCAGATAGTTTCTTACAAATATCCTTCCATATACCTTACTATACTTGAAAATAAGTTGTTTGTAATTCAGAGTAGTTTGATAAATGAATTGTAATGTCTGGCAGCAAATGAATGCCATTTTAGAACTGAGTAGCATGTGTCTTGTTCTTGTAATTATTGATACCACTAAATCTAGATTTTGCTTGGATGACCATAAAGCAGCAAGACCTTTCTTCAGTGGCTGCTGTGTTGCTATCTTAATACTATTGCCAGTAGGAAATAGAATCAGTGGATGAGGAATGAATCAAGAGTAATTGCTGAGATTTAGTGTTTCCATTCACTGAGACAGGAAATACTGGAGATGAGGGTTGAGGATTTGAGGAAGGGAAAAGATGGGTTCAAGTTTTAGATGCTAAACTTGCAGTGCAGGCAAGAAATTCAAGTAAAGGTATCCTGAAAACAGCTGAATATATTCCTCTGGACTTTAAGATATCCAAATCTACAGGAATAAATTTGGGTGTCTTCAGCATAGACTATTCTTTTTGTTCTTATTTGCCCTCAAAAATTTTTTGTCGGGTGAAGCTGGGAAGATGGCAGATCAATAAGCAGCAAAGTAGAGCCTTTCTGAGAGAAACAGCTCAGATGCTGGAATAAAACATCAGAACACCATACGGAAGGAGATGGATCCTCTCGATCCAGGAAGAAACTAAAGGGAAAAAAAAAGAGAGAAAGAAAAATAAAGGAAAGAAAGAAAGGAAGGAAGGAAGAAAGAAAGGTAGATGAAAGGCTTTAGCCAGATGCGCTCTCAGTGGAGCTGGTCCCACTGTGTGCGAAACACCGTTGGAATCCAAAGATGTGGTCACGGTGAAGTTGGGGTTTCGTGAGCCTGAGGTCCTTGGCAGGAGAAAGCAGTTGTGGAGGGGAAAGGCTGAGTGGAGAACAGCACCAGCGCAGAGATCTGCACCAGCTCCTGGTGAGTGTGAGGAACTCAGTCCTCCTGTGGGAGTGGGCGATTGGCTGGGTGACATTTTGGAGTTGGGCAGGATAAGCCTGGAACCAGAACTGCAGCAGCTTAAGTCAGCCACTCCTAGTGCAGAGCAAATTGGTGAGAATTGCTTGGACTGAGTCCTGCCCCTGTGCACAATCCAATAGCCAAGGACAAAGTCTCCCTGAAGCAATCCCTAACCAACCCCGTCTGTGCAGCACACATTAATGTGGTGAAGACTTCCAGTGGTTGACCAGCTCAGAAGGGAGGGGCCAGCCTGCCCGGCCTCTGCTTGTACTCCAGCAGTCACCAGCAGTCTGGGGAGGGCAACAATCCCTATCCAGCATGGTTCAATGAAAATATAACCAATACAGGAAGTGTCAGGGACCCCCACTATCCACTTGTCTGGAAGAAACCAGAAACATGACAAGAAGAAGAAACAAAAGGAAGTCTCCAGCCTCCAACCCAAGCAGTACTGGCCCAGGAAAGGTAAACACAGAAGAGATCAGGAATTGCACACCTGCAGTTTCTGAAGAAACAGCATCTGACATAAAGAAATATCTTCATGAAATTATAAAAGAACTTGAAACAAATACTCATACAAGTAAAAGAAGATATAAGAAAAATAATAAAAGAAATACTAAGCACCTATCAAGAAGACACAGATGAAAGAATGGAGGAGCATCGAAAAAGGAGGGAAACTTTTGATGAAGAATATAGAAAAAATCTAGAATACATGAAACAGATTCAAAGAGATTACCAGGAAATTAAAAACTCCATTGAAAGCTGGCAAAACTGCTTGAAAGAAACTAAAGATAGACTATCAAACCTTGAAGACAGGTTTGCAACTTGTGATTGTGAAAGATCTCCTAAAAATAACAAGGAACCAAGAAGTAACAATACAAAGGGTAGAAGATGACAAGAGGATCTATAACTTAAGAATAAAAAATGTGAGTGAAGAATCAGGTATAAATACAAATGAAATATAAAGGCTATTTAGGAAATAAAACTTCCCAAGCATAGAAAAAGGAAGTGATATTCAGGTATATAAGGCATACAGAACTCAAACCAGCTATAACCAAAATAGATCAATACCCAGACATATAATAAACAAGATCCCAGAAATTCACACAAGAACAGAATTTTAAAAGCTGTCCGAGAAAAGAAACAGATCACCTATAAAGGAAAATCCTTCAGAATTATGACAGACTTCTCTACACAAACCATCTAATCAAGAAGAGTTTGGAGTGAAGTATTCCAAGTCCTGAAAGAAAATAACCTTCAACCCAGATTGATGTACCCTGCAAAACCGTCTCTCAAAATTAATGGAGAAACAAGATGCTTCCTTGACAGAGGAACTGGGAGAGTTCATGACCACCAATTCAACCCTACAAAAAATACTGAAGGTCATGCTAAAGAAAGAGAAAAAAAAGACCATGGCTTCAGAACAGTGGCAGAGGGGGCTCACTGAATGGGGCAGACAGTGAAATGAAGAGGAAAAGTAGACAACCAATGGCAGAAAAATAGCATGACAGAGACGAGGCAGAGAAGATTGGCCATAATTGCTAACAAGGATGGCCTTGATACACTAATAAAAAGAAACACAGGTAGAGTGGATCAGGAGATAGGGTCCATCAAGATGCTCTATATAAGAAATATAACTATCCTGAAAGAGGGTTTATGGATTGAAAGTCAAAGATGAGAAAATAATGCTCTATGTGACAGGTAACCAGAAAAAAGCAGGGGTAGCTTGCCCATCAGCTGCAGAAGGGATAGAAAGACAACACTTTTATACAATGTAGAACTACTCAGCTATACGGAAGGAAAACCTTGAGGCTCTTGTAGGTTGAATGGATACAACTTGAGACCAAGCTCAGGAGTAAAAAGATTCAGTACCACTTAGGTAAATAGCGGGGTTGCCTCCCTAACCTAAAAACTAAAGGAGTTAGTGGGATACAAAATGTACAATGTACCCTGGGAAAGTGAAAGGGGAAGAATTGTCTAAAAAGGGAAGGCAGAGGACATTGTTAGTCTTGTATCCTGATTTGAAACCCGTATTATTTTCATCGCTCTGTTTAGTTTGGTTATATTCGGTTCCAGTTTATTTACTTGTACTAGAGGGCATAGAGAGCTATTCCAAAGATTAGCAGGATATAGTACAGTAACCCATTTTTAATTTCCTGTTACCTTAATCTGAAACCCTGTATTGCTTTCACTGTCTTGTCTTGACTGATTTTATTTGAATGTTTTGTTTGATCACTGTCTTGTCTTGACTGATTTTATTCCAGTTTATGTTTGATAGTATCAAGGCTGAGAGTATAGGGAACTACTCTGAAGACATTAAGATTCACTATAATACCCATTCTGGTTTGACTGTTACCCTGTTTTGAAGTCCTATAATGTCTCCAATGTTTTGTTTTTACTGATTTTGTTCTGTACTGCTATATTCAATTTTATTGTACCTGATGATATGAGCAGTTTTATTGAAGATAACAAGAGACATCATGGTAACCATTGTAAATCACCTTGTATTGTGGTTTTAAATCATGTACTATGTCCATCCTTTTGTTTTGAATGACCCCATTTTGGTTTTTTGTTGTTGTTTTGTTTTTTCTTGTTTGGCTTTATTCTTTTCAAAAAAAAAAATTTTTTTTGTCAAGTTGTCCAAGTTGGCATTAATGAAAATGTGATTAGAGATCACAACAAGTAATTCTACTTAATGTTTCATAAAACCAAGCTCAGATGATGTCTTACCTTTCACAAAGTTTTCTAGAATTGTTATCTGATCTGTTTAACACAAACAGCAATATTATTTTCTACTCATGACTAATATGTATTCTAGGGTCTTCACTATGCATTTGCTTTCATTTCCTAGTCAGAGGTACCTCAGGTTAGGGGCAAGTAAATCTGGTAACAATTAAAATTAGACACAAGCTTTCCAAGTTGGTATTTTTGCTAGTATGATCCCTGCCACATTTGTATTATCTCTTCCTTTTCTCTCACTAATGTTTAATGTCCTTTGGTCCATTTGTTTGGTTTGCTTATTAGCAAACAGATGTTTGCTGAACATACTAATGAGAAGTTAGGGGAAAATAAGCAGCATGAATTTTCTAATATACAGTTCACAGAACCATTGAATGTCACATGCTGTTTTGAACACTGACTTTGTTAGCCATTTTAAAGATCATGTTCTCAATTTAGTCATAGGCTGAACAACACTAATCTGAAAATCCAAAATCCAGAATGCTCTAAGTGTCATGTCAGTGCTCATTAGATTTCAGATTTCAAGCATTCTGGAGATCAATTTTCCAATCAGGGATGCTCAATGTGTGAAGTATGCAAGTATTTCCAAATCCAAAATCCTCTTGAAACCTAAAACATTTCTGGTCCCACACATTTGAGATAAGGCTTGTACTATGATTTGAGAACAGTTCTTATCGTTCAACTACATTATATAAGCAGTATTCATTTTTGTTTCCCTCACAAGCATCAATCACGCAAAGGCAAATAAAATCTAATTACTACACTTCAACTCCTTCAAGTTGCACAGCATAGCATAACACATAATAGTAATAAAACATTGAGGACATTTTTTTAAACCAGGAATTGAACTCAGAGCCTCATGCTTGCCAGGCAGGTGCTGTCCCATTGAGCTATATCTCCAGCCCCAAGACATTTTTAAATTGAGCTTTATAAGAGCAATAATGAGAAAAAAAAATTACCGGACATCCTCATTATTAGTACTTTATCTCAAAATAAAGTATTGCTTCAATGTAAAAAAGTATCAGCCTTTTGCCTAAAAGAGATGGTGAAACCCCAAAGTTTATTTTCTTGTGGGTTTTCAATTAGGGAAAATGAGCAGTTAGAAGTGATTCTATTGAGGATTCTGTGTACATTTGCTGCATAAACTCATTCAGGGTACCTACTCTGTAAATTTCTTTCCAGTCAAATACAAAATACTTCATGGTTCACATCTGGATTCCTGCTTTAATGAGCCAAGGCTACTGCTGTTGTTTCAAAGTCCAATTTGTACTTACTTTCTCTTGTGCTGGAAGAAAATTCGCTTTTTGTTTTTCTAGTTGAGTTTAAAAAAAAAAATACACTAACATGCCAGAATCAAACAATTAGAGCTAACCAAATACTTAGTTCATACATACACATTTTACAATGTCTTTTTTTATGTTTGGGAAATCATGCTATGGTTAAATAAAAAACTACCTTCCCCAAATGAGGCATTTCATTTAGACTAATCATTCATATCATACCTCATATGTACAGATTACCAGTATGTACAGATGATAAATCTTCGGGCTTTTCAAAGTAATTTTAGATTTATAAACTTAAGAGCACAAAAAGCTAGACTCACATCTGTTGGTCAAATGAAGGATTTTCATCTCAAAATTACTTTTTAAATTATTCTGCATTGGAAACAAATTTTCTATATATTAGGTTAATAATTAAGTTTTTTTTTTTTTGTACCGGGGATTGAACTCACGACCTCGCACTTACCAAGCAAGTGCCTGAACCGCCAAGCTAAATCCTCGGTCCAGTATTCTCATTTTCCACATAGTACTATGCTAACAGGCCAAGAAACCAAGCGCTCTCAATTCTCTCTGAGTTCTGTCATCAACTCACAAGGTTCTGAAGTTACTGGCTCCTGCTGGTGCACTAATTGCACTGATCTGAACTCACATGCTTACTGCTGAGCACACAAGTCCTCTGCAAATAACTGCTACATTTTGCGTCTTTACACTGTACTCACTCATTACACTCCTAAGGTGTTGTTAAGACCTGTGAAGACAGGCAACTCTTTTTAGTTGCTCAACCGGTTTTGCTGCTTTTAAAATTATTACGGAGCACATAAAGTTGTCTCAACTCTTATTCTAATTTCTTCCTTTTTGTCAAAATTCTCTAAAATGCACTCTCAGGCTGTACCTCAGGCTACTTCCCTTTTGATTTTTGTTATAACACTGTTTCTCCCTTGGGAGTGAACATCGTATGTAGATATTAGAATCCCCTCTCCAGATACTGAACAAAGTCTTGGCTTAATCTAGATATACCACCTCCAAGCTTATGTTATTTTAATAATTCTAAAGATATTCCATTCCTTTTAATAAATATAACATTTCTTGAACTTTTTTTTTCCTCTTTTCCTGCTGAGGACTCCTACTAAGCTACATCCCAGGCCTTTTTATTTTGTTTCAAAATCATCTCACTGAGTTACCAGGATGGTGCTTGAATTAGCAATCCTCCTGTCTCAGCCTCCCTCCACTGGAATTTTAGGCCTGCCACACTCCACTTGGGTTATCTCAGTAGTTTCAAAGATGCTTTGCCACGAAAAGTAACTAGTACTTTTCTTGAGTCTTACACTTTTCAATAAAATCCAAGAGCCTTGTTTCATACCATTTCACTTGAAGCATTTTAAAACATTTGAAATGATCACCAATCATGGTTGTAACAGTAACCCAAATATATTCATCCAATTGAGTCACAGGTGTATACATGTTTAAATATACATGCAAAGCTCTAATTCATATTGATGTGCAGAAAACACAGACACCAACTTTATTTGTATTGAAAATGAAGACGGGGAAGTAGCTTTGTTTTCTGGGAAGAATTCCTCACCCTTTCCTTGGTCACATGTAACAGACATCAAGTGGCTGCAACTTGGAGTGAAACCTTCGGTACAGAATTCTCAAATAGTAAGGACTCTGCCAGCATAAATAATGAAATCCACAAGTCAAACTTGAGCTAGTTTAATTAGATGATTTTACATACATATTTTCTAGTTAGCAAGGTTTGTTATCATAAATGGCCAAATGTGCAAAATATCACAATTATTTGTCACATATGATCAATAGGTAAAATCTTAAAATACAACCCTGTTGCCATACAAAACCATACTGCGGGCCAGGGGTTTAGCTCAGCGGCATAAGTGCCTGCTTGGCAAATATGAGGTCATGAGTTTGATCCCCAGCACTAAAAAAACAAAACAAAACAAAAAACAAAAACCATACTGCACTTTCTCGCTGTGTCAGTGTCCGCATGCTTTTCATGCTTTTCACTGTGTTTATGCACTACATGAGTTTTAGTAAGCAAAAAAGTATTAAAAACAGTAATTCATAATTTTATTATAAAAAGTGCTTTATTATAAGGAAAATTTAAATATAACCAACAATACTGAAAATAACATAACTGGCATTTGTAGCCTTAGAGTTCTTTATTAAACAGGCATTTATTTACTGTTCCATGACAGTTAACAATCAAATTATGCAACAAAGAGATTAATTTGAAAAAGTGAATAATGAATACAGAATGACGAACAAGAAGTTTGGGTGTTTTTTTGTTTGTGTTTTTCCTTGTTTACAGACATGGCTTTTTAAAATCTAAAATAGTAAACAAGTCATCTTCATGTAGAGAGGCTCCCACATCCTACAAGAAGGTTTTGGCAAAGATATTAAACAATTTTCTAAAATGTGGCTGAAGTTACAATTTACATACTTTAATTTCTTATATATACATTATCCATTAACACTCTAGCCATGTTTTCATATACAAGTAGGACCATACGCATTCTCTAACAAGACTACAATAGCCACAAAGTAATTTTACCCATGAATATTCGTTTGAAACACATTTCCCAAAAGGAAATTGCCCATTTAAAAGCAAACAACTAATTGGGATTAATGTCTATAGATACTGGGCCATGGCCAAAGATTCATAGTGTATTGTTTTGGTTGAATATAATTACATTCATCTTCTATGGCATCTTCTATAAGCATGTCAGTGGTCAGTGAAAATCTTGAGGTTTGTGTTTTCTATATTTTTTAAGTGTGAGCTGGCATTGAAGCAGATTTTGACAAGGCTTAATGGTTTATTTGAACTTACATCTTTTTTTTTTTTTTTTTTTTTTTTTAACTGGGGACTGAACTCATGACCTCACACTTGCCAGGCACTTGTGCCACTAAGCTAAATCCCCGGCCCTCTAATGGTCTATTTGGTATGAACGAAATTCCTTTTATTGTTACATACGATTTTGCTTATAAAATTTTATTCCTTCCACCTTGAGTTTATTTTTTGCAGGCCACTGATCAGTCTGTGGGTTGGCAACCATTAGGAGGAAGACAGAAACCCACGGTGGCAGAGCCAAGCAAAGTACGCAGAAATGTACTTTAGGGTTCCCATATATGTTTGGTAAAGTGGGGTTTTTCTTTAAATGTAAGCTCTTGGGCTTTTAGAAGACAATAAAAACCAAGTTTAACAAGTTTAGATAGCTTTAAAAAAAACTTTAACATTAAATGTCAAAATTAAAGATAAAGAATACAGCAAGTTGCAAAATGCAAAAAGAAAGCAGAAATATACATGCTTGATGAGGAAAATAGTGCACTAATGAACTTTCATCTTTAAAAGACTCTTCCCAATCATCATAATCACTAAACTACCAGTCCTTAAAAACCAATGGAATACACTGGTCACTGACATTATGCCAAAGAAGTCAAATGTACTTTATTGCAAAAATATAAAAAGTTTTAAAATTGCAAATGATATTTCATATCATTTTACCAACAGGCCAAGGCCAGCACACAACTTATCAAGCCGGGAAAACGTTAAAATGAAAATGATTAAAATTTTACTGTATAATGAGTTATAAAAGGAAGGTGGTGCCACACTGCAGGGCATGATTCCCTCTTCCATGGGCACGGTCACTAACGTGATACTCATTTGAGTAAGTCAAACACATACTGCCTAAGATAGGATGTTTTAGTTTCCTTGGACATGGGTACTTTCAATATATTACAATCATTTAAATAAAATTTTCAAATAATTTTGTGGAGTAAAAAGTCATTTTATCAATATGCTGATTTTTATTAACTACTCATTAGAAAGTGATGTTAAAGCTTATGGACTATTAAATCACTACTGTTTACTGATACATTGTAAATGTAAAAAAAGGAAAAAACCTGAAATCACAGAAAATGCTTGGCATCTACACAAACACGTTCTCAGTGGACTAACCACTACTGTGTAATTCTGTCACTATAAGTCTTCTTGCTCCGTACTTTAGCTTCATGCAGTAGGTTCAACAATATCCATGTTTGTACCAAACAAGGCAACCAATTGTTCTTCATAGGTGGCAATGTTCCTTTTCATAATTTCCATGCAAGGTCCCAAAAGCCTTTCAAATGCTTGCACATCCATGGCTGGGAAAAGCAAAGGATAAATGAAAGATTACAGTATTTGCAAAACTGCTCACTTTATACAGTCACAATACCCATTCCATTATAATTTCCATGATGACACTGTAATTGTGATAGATCAATAATGCAAGAGTATTTTCAGGTAAATATTATAAGTTACAAGAAAAAGCATCAAAGGCCAGGGATATAGCTCAGAGGCACAGTTGCCTGCCTGGCAAGTACAAGGTCCTGAGTTTGATTCCCAATCCAAAAAAAAGCATCAAGATTAAAATATTCTACTTCTTAAAGAAAGCAGCTTGAGCATTCTCAGGCCACACTCGCAGGTCTCAGCAGTTGCTGTGCGAGGCTGGTGCGAGGTTCCTGATCTCAACTGGGAAAAGAGTAAAAGTATCAGTGAGGCCTGGGAACTCTCAAAAGTAAATTTTAATGTTTCTATCTTGGTTAACACGAACCCCTTAAAAGTGGCCAGGGAGTATTTCCTGTCTCATTCTCAGGGTTTACAATGTCATGTTGTGAACACCAAATGTCACACGTCATAGTGTTTACTCACACTGTTGTCTCTGCTACTAAAAATGGCTGTCACTATAATGCTTTTGTCCACTTCTGTAATTATGTGCTATGTAATTATAGCTGGTCTGTCTTATGTGTTTGAAAACTGGGTTAGATTCAGATGGAAAAATGTAACCATTACTGTCTATCACAGAAAGATAAATTGAAATACATCTTTTTTGCCTTTCAAATTTGTAAAGGAAGAGGCAGTGTTTGTAAGAATAAGGTGATGGGCAAGCCTGCACTGCTAGTGGCATATAAATTATTACAAATTAAGTGATCTGATAATATGTATATAACATCATTTTAAAATATCTATTTCTGAAAGCCATTTCTAAGGAAAAATCCAAAATATGGAAAAATCATCTATATACAAAAACAAATGGGGACCCAAAACCTGTGAAATACTTATTTACCAGTGGGGATTAACTGAATAATTTATCCTGTATATATTTACCTACTAGAATATAAAAATTTGATGTAATAAGAAAATTCCTAAGCTATAATATAATGGATGAACAAAGCAGTTTATAAAGTTGCTTTAAAACAGAAAAATATTCATGTAAAAAAAGACAAAAATTAATTATAATATATAAGGGTGATGATGGTGTGATTCTGTTTTTCCTATTTTCTGTATATCTCAAACTGTCTTGAATATTAATGTGATTATTATAGAAAAGAGTAATAGAATTTCACATATGTTACTTTTACTCTTACCAACAGTTCTACTGAGGAAAACTGCCCTCAGTTCTCTTTCATCCAAGTGTATCACTTGATTAATACCCCATATCTAAAACCTTTTAAAAAGTGACTTCTCTAAGAAGTTAATTCTGACAATCCTTGCAAATCTTAAAAACATGGAAACTAAGTTCATCCCACTGAATTGGGGATGAAAAACATGAATAGGCTTAAGTCTGGAATCAGTGTTCTGAAAGAAAATGTCATCTATATTGTCATTTCCAGAATTCTTCATTATTCATTTGATTTCTCGGATATTAAATCTCAATACATATAGATGTCTTCCAGCTAAAGCTGACACTTCTGCCACACTGTGTCAGTAGAAGAAAGTAATAAAGAGCTAAGCAACAAAGAACATCTGAGGATGCTTCAACCAACCTCATCCTTTGTGTAGCAGTGCTCAGCTGAGGAGCTACAGTACTCCCACACCTGCTCCAGCTTACCCTGGCCGGCTTAACAGCGAACTTTACAAAAATACTACTTTAGCCTTCTCTTTTGGGGAACACGGCACATGTTTATTGACAAGTTAGCTATAAAACTCGGTAGTTGGAGCTTTTGTTTCAATTATTAAAGTGTTATTTAATACATATACAAAAGAAGTATATTTGCATGAAAAAATTTTGATGAAGAAAACTGCTTCCACAAGTCGATTTTATAATGCAGTGAGTCCTAACTTTACTGTATTTTGTAGAGATCACAACATTCGTGAACCCAGTGAAATGATTTGTACAACATGAATACATAATATGCAGGCATCACAAGCTCGGTGCCCCACACTGTGACCCCTACCTAAGCATTTGACGGTCCCGATAGCATGCGCGGAAGCAGCTCGAGGCTTGTTGGTCACCAGGGCAAGCTCTCCAAAGTACTGGCCCCGAGAACACCGCGCGATCTCTACTGCACCATTCTCCTCTGCTTCTGATTTACCCTGACAAAGTAAAAATGTTAACTTTTACTCAGCCCATTTTATTTCAAAAATAAAAAGTTAACCTTGGCAGAAACATAAAGAAAACCCATTGTGTCCCTTACTATGTGTTTTAGGATTTAAGAATGCTTACCTTTCTTTTCATAGTAATTTTCACTTCTCCAGATTCTACAATGAAAAAAGAATCAGCCAAATCTCCCTATCAGAAGAAAACAACAGAAACAATGAAATGCAAATGTACCTGACAGACGTCTTGAAATCAGTCTACCCCATGCACAGAGATTTGCCCAAAGTGACTGCCATGGGAACAGTCTATTTCCTTTCTAATTTGAGAGGTGACGGGTGATAATACTATAGTAACAGTTTCACATGTAAAATCAGTTGAAATAATACTCTTGTACCACAGCATTTCTGCTAAAAGCCAAGAAAGGATGGCAGATCACACTGGGGTAACAGTGTCTCCCTGAATTTCGGCCTGACTTAGCACAACACACAGAGATGGCAACACCAGATGCACCTAGCGGCCCCCTGCACCTGAAGGAATCCACAGGCTGATCCTGCGCCCCTGGGAAAGTGCTAGAATGCACAGCCTGTGTCCTACAGTAACCAGTGCTGACCTGGTGATGAGCTCACCATCGGCCACAAAGGGCAGAAAGCACCCAGCTGCACAGGAAGCATGGAGGTGAGCCTTCAGGACCTGGCTGTGGTTAGATAAGGCCTGAACTCTGAAATGCCACCTTGAGGCCTTAAAAAACATTCTGGAATTCTAAAAACTGATGCCATTTCTAACTACATACCCATACCCATTTTTTTCTCTTGGTTTTGTTTTTCAATGAATTCTGCCTTGAATTCCAAAGATGCCTTCTGAATTAATATGGAAAAAAGAGTAATAATAGGGTTTTTTTTTTTTTTTTTGGTACCGGGGATCGAACTCACAATGACCTCGTGCTTGCCAGGCAGATGCTTATGCCACTGAGCTAAATCCCCAGCAATAATAGATATAGATTTTTTTAATGTAGCCTGTCAAAATGATTCTGCAGAAACACAGATTTGTATTGTTTTAATATGTTTTTGGTACTGGAAATCAAACTCAGGACCTTGCACTTGCCAACCAGATGCTGTGCCCTTAGCTATATTCCTGGTGAAACATAGGTTTTTAAAAACCTTCTCTGATTATATCACAAAAATGAATCCTGAATCTAGATTTCTACAATATAGTACAGATACATGATTATAAATGCCTAAAAAATAACTATAAATGTAAAACCACCCTTAATAAATCCTCAGCATAGTATATCTCCTTTCCTCTGTGCGTGCACATGCGCCCATGCCTGCACATGCAATTCCACCACTGAGGAACATTTCTGGGCGGCCTCTATTTTATACCATTTTCTTAAGAGCTTCACAGTAAATTTTTCAAGTGTTACAAATCTCAGTTGCTGTATAAATGCATTCCAAATGTACATAAAACTAGTGAAACCTGAGTAAAGTCAGACTGTGCCACTGTGAGTCTCCACGTTGTACAAGGGTGATGCAAGATGTACTGGGAAAAACTGGGTGAGGAGTACACGAAACCTCTTAGCACTATCTCTGCAACATCCTGTAAATCTGCACTTCACAATCAGAAGCTTTTAAAAGCATTTATGTGGCTCAGGGTGTAGCGCAGTAGTAGAACATGCGCTTAGCGTGTATGGGACCTGGATTCAATCCCCAGCACCAACAAACAACAAACAAGTGCTCTATCCTTTGTTATTTGACAGTGTAGAGTAGAATCTTAGCCTTGCTCTCCATTTTGACTCCACCTCTTCCTAACCCTGGCTGCTCTAATCCCAGTATACACATACATATGTATAATTCTGTATAACGAGGGAGGCTGATTTACTTATTTGCCTCTGAACAATGGCTTTTTCCTTCGTTGAGACCTCAAATCTTGTTTCACATATAAAGAAGAGTTAATCATTCAGATAAAGAGCACAATGCAATACAATACTTAATTAAAAAGAAGCCATAGCATCTATTAAAAGTCTACTTTAAATCATTTGCTCACTGCTTCAAAAAATATACTTAAGAAATGGAGCACTACTGTCTGCAAGCTGTGAACTTCAACTAACTTCACATCCTACTTTTTAGTAGCCCGATGCTAACTGAGGTGCATAATATTATTGGCTCCAAATGGGATCTTAAGAAAGTGCTAGGGATTAAAGAACAAATTCATTTAATATTCAGTACTTGGAAGCTGGCACGGTGAACAGTGTCGCATCCACTTCTTAGTGAATGTTATCTGCAGAGCCTCAGGAGGTTTCATCAGGACCAGACCAGACCCAACCAAGGAGAACTCTATCTTATCTCCCATAGACTTCAGAGCTTTTTACTAATCTCATAGAACACGCACCTCCTTCTCTTCTTACAAATGATATCTTACTGTCTTATACACGTGTGAGCTTAATGTCATGTATTATAAAACTATGCAAAAAAGCCATTTAATGATTTAATACATGTACATCAGGACCTTTCATATAAGCGAAAATATTCAAATAGCTTAAGAGCTGTAAATTAAACCATTTTTACAGGCATTTGGTAGATGTAACATTCATTTAACCTACCACTAAACTCTACCTATAGAAACAAACTTTTTGAGACATAAATGTATAAAAATATTTTGGAGTATAATCGTAAACTGAACTACACTTAAAAATATTTAAGGGCTAGGAATGTAGTTCAGGGGTACAGCACTTGCCTAGTATGTACAAAACTCTGGGTTCCATCCTCAGTACCAAAATATATATATATATTTACCTGAGCAATGATTTGTTCTCCATCATTGTATACTTTGGTGCCTATCACATCTACCACTTTTAGGCGTTCAGAAACCTACCAAAAGAGAGAAGACAATATTAAATAGATACGCAATAACTGGGTAATCTTACCTATTACACAAGTTGGAAAGTGGTAACCTATAGCAGAATCATCATTCCGCAGTGTGTAGACTGTATGTGTGTGTGTTACATTAACTGCAAACACCTTAAACAAATTTTTATTTCCAGCTTCTCTAGAAAAATCAGAAGATTCAGCAACTCTCAGCCCAAATTTTCACATGGCAACAATAAAACTGTGGTGGAACAGCAGCTGTTTCTTTAGCCGGAGCACATGTTCTGGCTTGGTTTTCTTCTTTATGCTACTGGCCTAGGTCCGAAGGCATTGGATTTCCACCCAATCCATTTCTATTTAAAGAACTAAGTTGCTGCAGATCAGCTGCCTAACATGCTTTCTGTAATGCAGCCAGAATTCTAGCGGGCGTGACCTGACAATCCAACAGACATTAGAAAGAAGTGCTCTTGTGTTGACAAATTGCCATTTTATAAGATGTAGGAACACTGCCCTGCCCCTCTTCAATTTCTCTAAAATATTTCAAACAGGAAACTGAAGTATCTAGAAAGGCATTAGCAGTCATGTATGGAAAGAAAGTAAAGCTGAATTTTCAGGGTAACAACTCTTCTTTCCAAGTTTCCACTTTCAGAGATAAAAACACAAGCAGGCGGTCTCATTGACAAGACATCTGGGCCAAGAAATGCAGGAGATGAGGGAACGAGCCGCGGGACCGTGTGGGAGGACAGTGCAGACAGATGGCGATTATGCAGGCCCCTAAGGAGGCATGAGCTGCGGGTGTGCGCAAAGGCAGGAAGCTGCGTGTCCAGGATGGGGTGATGAGAGGGCAGCAGAGGAAAATGGGGTGGGGGCTCTAGAGTCCTGTGCAGAGGGCCTTAGACACAGGGCTCCAGGATCCCGGCAGTAGACAGTTACGCTGGCAGCTGATATAAGCCAGGCAAGAGGGGCCCAGACAGGAGGTAACAGTGGTGAAGTTGGTGGGAAATGACCAGATTCTGGATATATTCTAAAAATAGGGCACATAAGGTCATTAACAGACTGGTCATGGGTGGGGAAACAGATGAGTGAGTGCAAACTCCAAGGGTCCTGCCTTGAGACACTGAAAGGATGGCACTGCCATCTACTAAGATGGGAAGGAAAAAAGAGATTTGGGGTGGGGCAGATTTGCAGTGTCTACACGACACCTGGCAGGAGATGTTATAACTGTTAGCAGCAATTTTAGAAGGTGTCAGCCAATACACAGTATGTAAGACCATGGGCTCTGACACATTCACCAAGTGAATGAATATCTGTATCCAGAGAGGAGAAGGGAGGGGAGGGATGGAGCAGGAGCGGGGCGCCTGAGATACTAGTTTTAAGAGGCAAGGAACAGGAATGAACAGTGAAGATGAATCTGGTGAGGACACTCGGTAGTGAGGTATCTCCTCCCTGTAAGATTCAACTGGTGGATCTTGCCAACATTTACACGCTTAAGTCTGCTATTAGCTAAAAATCACATAAAATTTGCTATGGATGTTGGATAGGAGTCTGTTACTTATAAAAAACAAAAATTCAGTTATAGGCAGTGGAAAAAATGCTGAATTATAAAAGCTAACATCACAATATGGTCTTTTCCAATGGACTTTCATTCAAAGAAATTTTTCTGTAGAACTAACTATTCTTAACAAAACAAGTTTTGAAGTAGAATAAAAGCATAAATATATACTTGCCTCCAAAGATTTAAGAAACGGCAGTGACTCAATAAAGCTTTCATACATTTTTCTTTTTTTGGCATTGTTTTTTACAATTATTCTCCTGAAGGTTACCCTGTCCTAAAGGCAGAATAAAAAGAAAAAGTTACAAGGTAAATTTATAGTGGAAAAAATTCTGAACAAATAGTTTTATTCCCTACAGGAAATAATAACTGAAAGTTTCAAAAAAAATTAACATTATTATACTTTTAATTCAACTCAGTCCAGATATTTATTTCTTCAGGCACAAAATGTTACTACAGAACCTTATAAAATAATTTCATTTTCTTACAAAGAAGCATCAATTTACTTTTACATTGTCCTAACAAGTCTGACCTACACATTAGAACCACAAGAAGGCGCTGTCACACCACTGTAAAAAATAGCACTGCCTTAGTCTACTGTAGAGGGCAGCCCAAAGGCTTAGCCTGACCAGCATTTTTATAAAACCTAAAGTAGGGTTCAAAATCCTGGCGTGAATTCCTCCAAGTATGGCTCTGTTAACTGTTTTATGCACACACAAAGACACAAAAACACATGTATAGTCGTGATGTTTCTTATGTGTCTCCTAATGTAGAGTAGAAATCATAAAAAAAATGCTAATAGAAAAAATTTAATCATAAGTTAGCAATGTAAGAGAGGACATGAGAAAGTATGTACTCATTGTAGGTTCTTATCGATAGTCAGTAAAACATGAAGGCACAGCGAGACCGCACTTTTTTGATTCTTTTTTTTTGTTGTTGTTTTTTGGGTACTAGGGATTGAACTCATGACCTAGCACTTGCCAAGCAGGCACTTATGCTGCTGAGCTAAATCCCCAGCCCCAGACTGCACTTTTTTGAATAAAGTATCATGCCATGTTTATCATGTGTAAAATCTAAAATCCTTACTTATGTTCACATTACACATTTCCAAAGATGCAGAATTAATTAAGGTGCTAGACAAATTTTTAAGAATAGCTCAAAAAGTATTTCTCTAAAAATTTTATTGTGAAAAAAATCCTCACAAAATATTACTGTAATTCTTCAATGAAAGGCCCCATTAATTACATAGTTTGGCATCCATTGATAAATAATTACACCATTTTAATAAAACTAAGATGTTATTATGCAAACATATTGAAGCTGAATTTAAATGTACTAGAGTGTTCTGAAGAAAAATTCCAGCCAGGAATGTGGTACAAGCTGGTATAATAATCCTAACACTCTGGAGGCTGAAGCAAACAGATCACAAGTTCAAGACTAGCCTGGGCAACTTAGTGAGACTTGTCTGTATCAAAAAGGAAAAGAAGAAAGGCAAAGTGCCTAATCTAGGATGAAAATCTCTACATGTCAGGTTTAATAATCTCCACTTGATAGAAGTGTCCCAGAATCAGAATGTGATTCTGATTATATAATCATGTTTGGGAACCAAGTACACCACCATTTTAGGGATATAGTTTACTGCAGAACAAAGAAGACCTAAAATAGTTTAGCAACTTGGAAATAACCATGGGTTACCCTTTTCAGGAAGAATTTCTGTCCACTCCTCACCTCTGCTGTGACACAAAAAGCCCAGCAAGTTCAGTCTGAAATGCTTTCCTCTTAGTTATGTCATGTCCTCTCTCAATCCTCAGCATGGCCATGTAGATCAACCGGTCTCTTAAAGCCAACAGTAACCAAACGCAGAGCAAGGCTCTTCAATAAAGACGTTTCCCTCAGAATTCGCTTATCTTTATTCCTGCACTTCTATAAGGCACTCCAGTCTTGTTAATCTTAAAATTTTCTTTTCTACTTGACTTTCTTTAAGAAGGGGTTGGCTAGGTGAGTTGCTATTAAAAAGCAGGTTAAAATATCAAGTCATTATGTTAATTAGCATTTGGAGGGGGGGGTGCCGGGGATTGAATTCATGACCTTGTGCATGTTAGGCAGGCACTTTGCTGTTAAGCTAAATCCCCAGCCCTAACTAGCATTTTTTTTTTTTTAATCGGTACCGGGGATCGAACTCACGACCGCATGCTTGCAAGGCAGGCATTTATGCTGCTGAGCTAAATCCCCAGCCCACTAGCATTATTTTTAAAAAGCTACTGTATATATGTACCAAAAGATGATTATCATGAACTTTTGTACTCTTTAACAACATGTCTGGACTACTAAAAATTACTTTAAATATTTTTGGAGAGCTTAATTATTATACACACTGGGAAATCCTGAGCTTCTCTACCTAATTAAAGTTTTCACCAGAACTAAAGCCTCAATATTCAAAAGGGCTGACCCGGAAATAGTTTCTCTCACACCCAGGCTGTGTGAGGCTTTCTTGCTGGGTGACAATCTGACCAAGCAGGCAACCCCGCCTGGACTAACTGGTGCTGAGGTTACACCTTCCTCAACAGAACAGGATTCCGCCCACCACGTGAGGGCACACAGACACTTAGTGGGAACCAAGGTCTACTCTGGTGTCGTTTTTCTCTGCTTGCTTTGGGGACTCAGATGTTTGGGACTCAGATCTTTGGGAGTCCTTGAGGGGTTTCCTTCCACTTGAAACAATTCCAGTCTTTTTCTACAACTTAAAAATGTATCTCATCACATGTTTAGGAAGCATACAGTAACTGCCTTGTTCTAATAGAGAAAAATGCAAAACGTCTTGTTTCTCAGAGCAAGATATTTTTATCAGCTGAATCCACTTATGAGTCAAACACTGAGCTAAGTAATGTGCAAATTTTATAAGGCTACTGTCCTTGGAAATGAGACAATTAACAAATTTCCTATTTATATCAGTTGCTTCTCTTTCCATAAAACAATTTTGCAAAAAATAACCTAATAAATGCATGTCAAGCTGGGCTAGTATAGGGTGGGCTGTTTTCAGCAATTTAAAGCAAATGTATGCATTGTGAACACTGCCCTACATCCATGTAGCTTAAAGTGGGGTCTGACAACAGGCAACTCTACTATCTCCAGGAGCTGCTGAGAAAAGCAGACTGCAGACTCACTCCAGACTCCCAGGATCAATTCTGCTTTGCAGACTGGCAGGGGATCTGCCGGTTATCAAAGTCAGAAAAAGTCGCCACTTGATACAATCTTTCAGAATCAGCTTTTGTGGCAGCTGATCCTTTGCATCCTACTATCACATGAGAAAACAATCTCCTTCCCTACTCTATTTCTTCCCAGAATACAATATGTCTTTAAACCAACTTTCAAGTCTTGTACTACCACTGGAGTTTTACTCAAAGTCACTGGTTGAGTACTCTATTTGAAATGTTTGAGATCAGAAAAGTGTCGGAAATTAGATTTTTTTTTCAAGTTTTGGAATAATTGGGGGATCCAATTATTATTATTAGGGATCCAAGTCTAAACTCGAAATTCATTTATGCTTCCTAAACACCTTGTATGGGTAGGCTTAAGCTAATTTTAGAAAATATCTGTAATGTGTGTTTTGACTGTGGCCTGTCACATGAAGTTACATGTGGAATTTTCCACTTGTGGCATCTTGTCAGTGCTTATAAAGTGTTAGATTCTGAAGCATTTCAGATTTTCCAATTAAAGATATTCAACTTGTACTCATGTCCAGAGCCCACTGCTGAGATTCTGATTAAATCTATCTGTGGCAGGGTATAGGCAAGAGGGGAAAAAAACCAAGATAATTCTGGTATGTAGCCAGGTAAGAAACACTTTTTCTGTAGGGAGCCACTCTTAAATATAAAGGTGTTACCAATCAACAGATATCACCATGAGAAGCCATTTCTAGGGGTTTCTCAAACTAGCATACATCAGAATCACCTGCTCAAACGCAGACTGCTGGGCCCATCCTAGAGTGTCTGACTCACAGGCCGGAGGCAGGGTGGGGAGCCCCGGACTATGCACTTCTAACAAGTCCCCATGTGAGACACACACACACACACACACACACACACACACACACGGTATCAGGGGAGTCTCAATTTGTAAGACAGCAGTATGACACTTGAAAGCTATCTGAGAAAAAGCACCCAAGCCTTCGAAGGGCTGCTTTTAAGAATGGGTGAGGAGAGCATTTTGGATCTGGGACCTTCCTCTGGGCTGGCAGGTCATAAGCTCCAGACTTGACCGCAAGAAGGTGAGGACAGGAGGTCTGACTTAGCACAGTCTTTGTGCCCAGTAGTTCAGGATCCAGTAGTTGCTTAGCAAATTCCTCTATGGCTGATGACTTCCAATAAATCCACCTACTGGAATTGAAATACAGCATCCAGCTGGCTGTAGTCATAATAACTTCTACAAATAACAACATTTAGATCAAATAAATATTTTACTTACCAAACCCCACAGAGCACCAGGAGAGGTAGCAGTGATTGTAGCTGCTCTGGGTGTGTTGTACATTAAGGCCAGTTCGCCAAAACTCCCACGATTGTCGTAATTACCAACACATCTTCCAACACCATCACATTTTACATAAATATCAAATGTGCCTCTGTTGAACATATGTAAATTAGAGGCAAAGGTAATTCAAATAAAATTTCACTGTACTAAAACTACTTCAGAAATGAGTCCTGTGCAGTAACAGTTTACTTCCAACCTATCTGCTCTGATGATAAGTAATAAAAGGGCCCCAATATGGACCAATTTGTTCCAGCCAGCATGAGGAGACCATCAGCTACAATAGAGAAGGGGCCACCATATGCCTGCTGCTAAAGAGAACTAAACAACACAAATTTAAGGTAATAAAATACATGACAAAAATATGAGACTGCATACAAACACTGTACTTACAGCAAAGGAAAGTGAGAAATTTCAGGGATGATCACGTATTATTTTTGTGATCAGAAGAAAATGTCCTTTTTTTTTTTTTAAATAGAACAGAGCTATAATAATTTGGTTAGCTCCCATTCTACAGAATTCACTATGAGCCTTTAGAACTGATAGCAAGGGTCAGCCCAAAAATTGGCTACCTTCTTTTTAAAATAAGCTTTTATTGGAATACAAACAAACTTGTTACTTTATGCATTATGTATGCTCACACTGGCAGGGCTGAATACTTCCAACAGAAATCATATTAGTCCACAAAACCTCAAATATGTACTCTGGCTCTTTATACAATCTGGCCCTTAACTAGAGATTAACCTCTCAATCTAGAATTAAAAAGTAATAGAAATTCAGACTAAATATAGGCTCCTCATCTCTAAAATGTATAGTTTTTCTGCGTATCTTTTAACTGATGTTCTTCTTAGAGGCAAACAAGATTCCATTGCTTGTCCACATTCGCCAGGGCCTACACTTCTACACACTCTTTAGGGTGGAGGAGCTGCCTCTCCAAGTTCTGCACTTTATCAGAGAGAACAGGGCTGCAAGCCTCACTGAAGCACCTGAGAAAACACAAAGCATCTTTACTCTGCTGGCTAAACCATGGCAAAGACAAAACAGGGTAGGGGCAAGAAAGGTAGTGACTTTTAGGATTAGAAAAGCATTACAAAGAATAACAACACAAAAAGCAGAAACATAAGGTAACACACAAGGCATCAATGAAGAAGGAAGAAAATACAGCAATTGAGTTTTGAATGTAATTCATGGACAGAATCACTATTTCAAGGATACATTCTGGAATTTGTTCCATGGATCAGTTATTTTTCAAGTACGAACTGAACTCTTCCATTTATACCAACTATACCTTTTGCTCTGAAACTGTTCTCTACATTTACCACATTGAACAGGATCAAACGGACAGCAAAATGCACTGAAAAGTACAGTGAACGACCGGTTCAGCTGAAACTGCATGGGTTTAACTTCTAGTAAAATACTGTGGGTTGTTTTTCGTTCAGATTTTGTCCCTGATAATGCAAGGCCTCAGCAGCACAGATCCTGGGAAAAGGCTCAAAGGGAGGCAGTGGAGGCAGCTGGCAGGGCTGGGGGATTGTGGGGGTCGGGTCCTCCACATGGACCAGCTGAGTGACCTGAACTGAGCCTTCTCGCTTCTGTGTGCCTGGATGTTTCATCTGTCAACGGGTGAACATACTACGTTCACCTATAAGGCAGTTCTGAGAGGAAAAATACCCACTATGGAAAGATCAACACCGCACCCTACTTGGGGTTCTCTGAGTCCCCTCCAGTTAATCACAGCTGAGTGAACTTCTAAGCTGTTTCACTGAAGAAAGTTGTTATAATCAGGATTCTGATTTACATATGGGATAACTGGTTTTGTTCTACTTCAAGATCCTGGCGAGTGTCTTGGGAAGAGATCTCTGGGCACTGGGATGGGGGACTAAGGCAACTGCGCAGCCCCTGACTCAAGGGGTATGCATGCCTGATGGGGGGAGATACCGCCATGCCATGGAGCCTGGCCAGGAAGTAAGGCGGGGGTTTAGGGGAGGTGTGGCTTCCACAAGGCCTCCCACACCCCACCCAAGGAAGCAAGCGCAGTCCAGAGACTCAGGCTGGGAGTCGATCTGTGGAGCTTCAGGACTGCAACACAGGGACGCTTCCCCATTACTTCACCAAAGGGAACAGACTCCAGCCGGCACCCCTGCCATTTACTACCTGGAAAGCACACTGTGCTCTGATGAAGTAAATACAAATGAAGTTACTGTCTTAAAATATCCGAAATATCCGAACTCTTTTAATCATGAGCATATTTATTTTACAGTTTAAAAAGCACTTGTTAAAAACAGTAACGCATATTAAGTTTTATTCTAATATCCTATACATTGTATCTTAATTCTATTTCCACTATTAACAGGCACTGGCTACCTACTTGTTACGTGCTATTTTCCAAACTGAACTGACCAAATAAGAAAGCTCACATTACTGACTGAGATTTACAGATTAACCAAAAATCAGCAATTTCTCTATAAATGAGGTCTTTTTTCATAAGGTACATGGTTCTATCACATGTATCCACAACAAATTTGCACTACCAGCTAGTGTAAGTAAGTAGTAAGAGTAAAGGGGCAATAGCAACTATCATATATTAACTGTATGAGTGTCACAATAACCACTGACATTTAACACAAAAGATACATAAATATCAGTAGTGAGGCTGGGCAAAACTTACCTATCAATTACATAGAAGTTGTCACCGTCATCTCCTTGATCAATTACATGTTCCCCTTCTTTGACCAATTTTTCAAACATGGCATCTAATACTTGAGACATCTGCTCCTATTTTTAAAAAGGAAGATATACTTTTCATGCTTATCCAGAACTTGCTTTAAGTAGCCATTTAATTATATTTCTGTAAATGATCTCAAAGAAATGGAACTATCATGCTGACATTAGTCTTGTCAGAAAAATGCATAGTGCAGTATTCTTTACATACACATGATTATATACTCTTTCATTTAGCATTTTTAAATAAAAGTAAATAAAATTAGAGTATTTACAATATCATCACCTTAAAATGAAAAATTTTTAAATGAAAAATGAAAATCCAAACCAACATACACCTAAATGATTCGGTTGGTAAAGAACTTTTTCAAATGTCTATTTTTAAAACTTCCCTTTTAATCAATATTAGAGTTTATGTAGAGTTAACATTAATATTTGATGAATTTAGACCTTTACTCCAATCCCTCTTTTTGACTTAGCAAAAGAACAACAACAAAAATGATCATGGCCAATACTGTTAATATTCTTTGTCATTAATGTTCTCTTCAAAAAGCAATGATCTACCTTACTAAGACAGATCAGAAAGACAGAAACTATTATTCAACCACAAAAACATACATTTTTTAACTAAGCGTGGGTGTCAGGCTCCAGGACAAACCTTAGCTAATGAGAATGAACTAGGAGGCGAGAGAAATATAAGGACAAATCAGACTCTTGAACAGACCCAAAGAGTGGATTTGGAGAAACAACAGTGCTGTTTAGGTGGAGAACATGTTTTACCACTTGCAAGTTCTAAGCTCTTGGTCAAGTCACTCTCTGAGGGTATAAAGTGGGCATAGCACTAACTGCCCTGGCTAAAATCAATTATTATTATAATCAAATCAAAGAGCTGATAATAGAACCAAAGGGCATGGGGAGACACAAGTGGAAAACACAGTTTGAAGATATGAGGTATTTTGCATCAAGAGGGTAACAGGCCACATGTGGTTCTCTTCTTTTGCGACCATATTAAAACGCAGCAGGGAATGGGAAGCTGTGACCACCCCCCTCGCCCCCAGCAGGCCAGCAGATGAGAAGGGGCAGCTCACAGATGAAAGCCTCAGAGCACAGGTGAGTTAACAATGCAGAGGAAGCAGTCCAAGGCTGGATAGATGGGCTAAGGCATGGAGGGGCCAACAATCCTAGCGGGCCATCAGAAAGCTAAAGCCTGAGATATACCAGGTTCAGTCATGGCGGAAGTGAAATACCAATCTGAAAACAGCTGGAATGGTTTAAACTTCTACTGGGATCACCTCATACCTTCCTTTAAAATGCCTCTAATAGGACATGAAACACCCAGCAGCTGAGTGTTTGCCTACCTCTTCCCAGAGGAGAGATCAGGGAGCAATGAAACAGATTAGAGAAAAGTCAAATATACATCCCATGAGGCCTGCTGCCCTAGAGCCAAGAGGTTCACCAGCTGGGACTCAGGGGTTCCCCAGCATAACTCAAGTCATGCTGCTCGTGGGTTGGCAGCCTGCCTGGCCTCACTACTCAGAGCTCTTTCTCAGCTTTCTGTTGCCCCTGACCATGTACAAACCTGAGATAAGCAGCAAAATAACAGCACATGAGACTGCAGTGTGGGGAACAGCGGAAAGCGTTTTCAAAGCTCTACTTGTGTACCTAGAGCTATTAATTGATGATATTCGAGTAACAGCATACCCACTGAGAAAAGGGTGTTTAAAAAAAATCAAGAGAAAAGCGGGAGCTTCACAATTTAAAACATGATTGCCAAGATTTTTCCCTAGAAAACGGACTTTTTTTTTTAGAGCATGCACAGTGGGCAGGTACCCCATCATCCTGCTCCCCCACACGCCCTGTTGCCCATGTCCCCGCCAGACTGGTGCGTTTGAGTCCAGGAGATGAACTCACATGAAGCCGTCATCACCCCTGGGATGTGTTCATATTAGTTTCCTCTGATTGCTGCAATTTCATGGAGTCACCATTACTGAAGTTTTTTTAAAAAGTAAACAAAAGGGTAAGAAGACAAACTAAAATCCAAGCTGCAAAGAAAGTCAATAAAGAAATGAAAAAGTGCTCCAGAGAAAATAAAGAAAACAAAAGAGAAGAAATAAAGAAAAATGAGAAATAGTCCAAAACTAAAGGACATAAGTTTCTAGGCTGAAGGACATACATACTAAAATGCTCAGGACCACCAAAGACCAAAAAGCCCCCACATTAACATACTATAATGCATTTTTTGAACACCAAGGATAAAAGACAAAGTTTGGCAGAGGGAGACCTGAAGACATAAAAAGATTTTCAATTTTTCTCAAAATGAAGAGAAAAGCAAATGACGACTGAACTGAGAACCTGGACATGGTGACACACGCCTGTAATCCTAGCATTTGCAAGGCTGGGGCAGGAGGATCCCCATAGGTCTGAGGTCAGCCTGGGGAACACAGCGAATTCAAGGCCAGCCTGAACTACCCGGTAACACCCTGTTCCCCCCAACCTAAAAAAGATTGAGCATAAGTTCACATGTCAGATTTTACAAAGATACAAATGTTAGGATAACACTGTCTTAAAGATGGGGTGGGAAAGAGGCATTCTCACGCAAATTCTGATGCCAAGGTAAAAATGGAACAACCTCTACAGAAAGTGAACAGACAGCATTTAATAAAATTTCACATTTGCATGCTCTTCCATCTCACTATTCTCTTCCTAGAACAAGACTGCACATGTAAGATTCATTAAAAGACTGTAGAGCGATTTTAGGTTCATAGATATTTGTGAAATGACATTTATTTTTCACTGCATCATCACAAAGGCAAAAGACTGGAATCAAAACTGACATGTACCTACAGGCACTAGGAAAATACATCTCGGCAGATCCATGCCCGGCAGCTCTGAGGCGAGACAAAGCCCGTGGGATTCTCAGATGTCCATCTTTTCGGGAAGTCACTGGTGGTGGCAGGACTCTCAGAGAAGGGTAACTGGGATATCTGGCAAATCTGCCAGGGGGGACAGTCAGGAAATGGGGCACCTGGGTGAGAAAAGAAGGCCCTCCTGTGAACACATCAGCCACCTCTTTCATACTGGCAGGTCCACTTCCAGAGGCCAGCACCCAGAAAGGCTGGGTAGAAGCTGCATGGAGATGTTAGCACAAGGTAAGACCTGCCTAGGAAAGCACTTCTGGCAGGGACAGGACTTCTCTGCAGAGACAGGAACTCCTTGTCACCACAGGACAAGTTCTGGTACAAGCTTTCCATCAGAGTGCTGAAGGCAGCACTGAGGGTTTTTCACACTGTGTTCTCAGCACCCAGAGATTTTGCATAGATCCTTCAGGGACTGAGTCTAAACAGCCGATTTTAATTTCACCTGGAAATTGTTTTCCCCATTAAATATTAAAATGAATAGAAATCAACATACTCAGAGAGATAGCACATGTAAGTTTCATTAAAAGACTGCAGAGCAGTTTTAGGTTCACAGCAGACTAGAGAGGAATGTAGAGATTTCAAAGCGCTCTCTGCTCCTGCACATGCACCAGCCCCCCAGACCCCCCACCCCCAGTGGTGCATCTGTTACTCTGATGAACTTACACTGAGCATCATCACCCAGTCCCCGTTTATGTCAGGCTTTGCTCTTGGTGTTGTGCATTCTCAGTTTGGACTAATGGATAATAACACATACCCACCATTACAGTATCACACAGAATAGTCTTAATTGCCCTAAAAAATCCTCCATCCATCCCTATTCATCTCTTCCTCTGTAACTGCTAGTGATGATTGAGCTTTCTACTTTCTCCCTACAGTATTGTCCTTTCCAGAATGTCATGTGATGGAAACACTAGGTCTTTTTCAACTTGGCCTCTTTCACTTAGTAATAAAGGTATAAGGGTCCTCTGTGTCTTTTCATGACTTGAGAGCTCTATTTCAGTGCAGAGCGGATGTATCACTGTTTGTTTATCCATTCATCTCCTGAAGGATATCTTGGCCACTTCCACATTCTGTCAATTACAAATGAATCTGCCACATACATCTGTAAAAACCAAGGAGGAGGATTGCTGGTACATATGGGTACAAGATACTTAGTTCTGTAAGAAAGTGCTGCACCTTCTAGAGGCTGCACCACTCTGCATTCCCACCAGCAAGGAAAGAGGGCACAGGATTTGGTGTTGTTCATGTTTTGGATCTTAAGTCATTCTGACTGGTGTGGACTGGTCTGCATTCTCCTGATGCCATATGACATAGGGCATCTTTTCATATGCTCATTTGTCATCTGTGTATCTTATTTGAAGGGATGTCTATTATGCTGTGGTCCACTTTTAAATCAGGTTGTTGCTTACTGTTAAGTTTTAAGAGCTCTTTGTGTATTCTGGGTAATAGCATCTCACAAATGTTTTCTTCCAGTCTGTGGCTCACCGTTTTATCCTATTCACAATGCCTTTTGCAGCACAGAAAGTTTTAATTTTAATGAAGCCCAGCTTATCAGCTCTCTTTTA